>JAHLJT010002673.1:0-17135 GCA_031308135.1 Acheta domesticus
GAGTTTATAGTGTCGTTCAATGTTGATTGATTGTAAGTTGTAACTCTCCAATAGACGTCGTTTATTTTTTAAAAATATCCCTTTAATATAAAGACAGTTAAATAATAAATACTTTTTATATTTTGGAATACAAGTGGAATTAAGCGCCGTTAGCTTTGACGATTTCTAAAGGATCGCATGTTGATTTATTCCTTCCTCATACTGAATTGGCTCCAAAGACAGCGTTGCCAGATGATTAAGAGTGTGCGTGTGTGTGCGGGTGTGTGTGTGTGTATTTGTATTGAAATGTACCAACAATGTCTCGTCATACGAGATCGTGGTTTTAAATGACATCATTCACCTAGGACTGTTATAATCGTGACCCGTTCCGAATTTATAGAAAATTTTGGGCGCCAGGAACAGGTTACGATAATTTAAAACCAATGCTTCCACAGCTAATTTAACGAATGGATAAATGTCCGGCTAGCTGGGTCAATGGGTCCCGTAATGGATAATCGCTATCGCCTAGATAGCCGATTACTTGATCTGCCAACTATACAGTATGGCGAGGAATCTGAAAGGAAATAATTATATATCTCTAACTACTTAACAATTGTGATTGACTAAATGAAAATCTTTTCATTTCCAAAAGAAAATTTAACAATTTATTGACTTATGACAATTGTTCTGCCTTTAGGTCATGACCTCGTTTTAAAATAAAACCTTTGTACTGCAGTACTTATCTAACGTCTTGATCGACGACGCCCCGCAGTATCTTCTCACTTGAATGCTAGATGATCCCAAGTCCAGCTTCTCTCTTCTAATCTTGCGACGCTGCCGACGAATCCAGCCTCACTGCCTAGAATATCTACCGGTTCTTACTTGATATTCACAGTTCCTAGTTCTCCCCAACTACGTGGTAAAACATTAAAGTCCAAAACCGCAATATAAAAAACTTTCAAAGTCCTAATCGAATTAACTGCTGCACATCAACTTTGAGAGTCCGAAAACTATTGAGTCTCACGTCAAACTTACAAGTCCCACTCCCTAATGTTAATCTCGCGAGCGATCTGTACTACTCGACGACCTCTATCAGAATGTCATTTATCCTCCGTTTTTAGCCCTCAACGCCTCGGTATCCGTCCTTCGTTCCTTTTTTTTAAAACAAAACGACAAAATTGACAGTCTATTCTCCCTTAGCCAATCCATTCATCTCTTATCAAATCAAGTAGCCACGCCCTCGATAGTCATTCCTTTTCAGACCAATCCCACATTATTTTATATGTCTTTCTAGCCAGCGCCCCCACCTATTCAAGGCCTGAATGCAGTTTATTGACCTTGCCAACCACTACGCCGGCGTTGCTAAGGCTGTATATTGCCATTTGCAGACCCTTTTAACCCAACCCATTTACAGCAAATGTTACTGTCAAAATATATAATATACTGGTATATCACTATACATATATATTATATATATATATATAATATATATATATATATATATATACTATACAGGGTCCAGAAGCTCCCGTTACAAAAAAATACCACAAATTCAATGTTGCTAGACATGAAGAATGGCAGGTCCAGTTTTTCCGAAAAAAATTTTGTCTTTGAGAAAATTGAGTTTAAAAATCACTTCCGGGGCGCGAAATTCAAACTGGCCGCAACGACATGGCAGACAGCGGTGTCACCGTCTGCGCGGACCATTCCTCGTTTCTCCGCGTAAACGGTGAAACAGTCGAGTAATATTCTGGAAAGCATCGCGTTGCTCACACTAGAATGCTTAATAGTATCAAGTATTTGCAGGTTCTATTCAATAAATATTTTAAATGCACGTACAGAATATCGAGTTTTGTTCAAAATGATAGCCACGGTACACGGCGGCGTAAACATAAATGATGAACACGATCCAACATTTATGAAAAAGATTGAATCTCCTGGAATGCTCGTATTGTTATTTTTAGCACACAAAGAAGCATTTAGGAGATAAATTATTCGTTAACAAAAATACTGAGTTTATTGATTATCTTTGGAATTTGAATTGATTCTCCCGGCTGTCATTTTCTGAATTCTCAAACTAACAATAGCCAGCTTTTAACGTCTTAATAAACGACTGCACGGTTTATCTAAGATGTAGCTCTAATTGATGGATATCAATATTTCCCCCCTCAAAAATATTGCATCTTTCCTAAATAAAAGTATCTGTTTGTGCCGTAAAAGATCCATGAACTTCCTCAATACCACCCGTCAAATATTATTTTAGCTTAAGTAATATATGGTACAGTAAGAGCACTTCCTGCTGCCGCAGCGAAAGCGTTCCGAAATAACTGCTATTGCAAAATATGCTTAACTGTTCTACGTGGAACATCGACGTTAACGCAAGCGGCCTCGACTACCCATTTCTCGAAGTTGAATGACCATTCTACCGCCGCTTTGCTTTTCCAGATGCAAGATGAGAGCATGTCTTTCTCCCAAATCTTGGAGTTACTTCGTGAAACCATTTCATAAGGCAGTTGACAGCTACTCGGGAAAAGTATTCTTTGAGTTGTTTTGTTTCTTTGAGCTTGCATTGTAGTTAGCAGATACGTACACAAATGAGTAACGACAATTTCTTCATTTGAATTCTTCGAGGTTACTACGTAGTACAGAATGTAAGGGAGTAGAGACAGTTAACTACTACACTACTTGAGTGTTGTAATTTTCAATATTTTTTTGATATTTTCATAATGTACAACAAAAATCAGCAAAGAGGGAAAAATGCAGTATAATCAATTTTAACCCCAAACCTTCTTTTGATTTATTTAACTTTTTAAATTTATTTTAATGCAGAATCATTATCCTTACTACTTATATATTTTAGAACATGCATATTTTGCTACTTTAAATTAGTTAGAAATACTTTACATGCAAGTCCTAAATCTTCTTTCTACATGTTCAATATTGTCATTTGTTTAAAAAATTAATCAATTTATAACTATTCCATTTAATAATTGCATACATTCGAGCTGCCGCACGAGCGTTGCTCCGGCACTCGCCGAAGACTAAGTACATGTCGCAGTACTCATTAATTGAAAACATGCTTATTCTGGCCTCTCACACTCAAACTCGATATTTCTACTAATTTGCCTTGCCTTAGCTTTTAGTATACGCTGCCGGCGGCGGGACGCTGGGGTGGTGCGAAGGGGAGGGAAGGGGAAAGATGACTCCGTACAGATGCTTATTCAGCCATGATCACTGTGCGGGTCGGGTTTCGAACTGCGCAATCTGTTGTTTTGAGGCCAAACTGACATGCGGCTGATGGGCGAATCACTTGGCGGCGGTGGCAGGTTCGCCATACGATATAAACCACGATGTGACGTGGTCTAGCAAGTGACAAATGCAAGGACACCGACCATAATACGAGCTGCGAATGGCAGCGGTCCGGTAACCTCAGTGAACCACGGTCGAACTTTTGCCTGCAAGAATGTTTGAGTTCTTTTGAAGCATTGTACATCACGCAATGCAACATCACAGTTTTTCTCAGTCTTTTACCCTTTACACCAGTAATATAGTAGTTTTGATTTTTTTTATTCATTGTTGCATGGCACATACGGCGACGCTGTTTTATCTCTGTTGATATTGGCCTGTGGGTTTGCTTAATGGACTACGTGCCCCTTCAAAGATTCTTCAATGCACTGTTCGGTCTACATCTCCACAAAATGACTGTAAGAAGCATCAATTCAAATTCCGCGCCCAGAGATAATAAACTCAGTATTTTCATGTACGAATATTTCATTTCCAAAACGCTTTTAGTATATCACGATATTTAGAATGATCTTCATCAGACTATCATTTACGTGGCAATCTTCAGCCCAAAGCACTAGTTCATATTGGTATGTGCTAAAAATAAAAATTCGAGCATTCCAGGAGATTCAATCTTTTTCATAAATGTTGGATCTTGTTCATCATTTATGTTTACGCCGCCGTGTACCGTGGCTATCATTTTGAACAAAACTCGATATTCTGTACGTGCATTTAAAATATTTATTGAATAGAACCTGCAAATACTTGATACTATTAAGTATTCGTGTGAGCAACGCGATGCTTTCCAGAATATTACTCGACTGTTTCACCGTTTACGCCTGACCTGCACAGCATTTTGCACTTTCACTGACCTCAGGAGCTGCGTGCGGGCAACTCAGGTGCAAATGAGAAAATCGATGAAGGGTGGGGATGAGACCCAATCTAGGAGTGGGGACCACCAATCACAATGCGCAATTCGAAAGATAGCGCGTAAATTTAAAGAGCAATCGGCAAGAACATGACGGTCATAAACAGTTCAAGTAATATTGTCTTTTGTATTATATTGCAAATGTTGTTCTCGGTATATGACAGGGCGAAATATGAAACTACAACGAATTATACATATTAGATTTCGACACCAAATATTATAATTGCTTGTAGGGCTTATAATGTAATTCGCTTTGCTACGATGTAATCACAAATTTAGTGTTGTGCTAAACACAAATTTTGATACTGAATTGTTTTTGTTTGATGATAGCAATAAACTATTTTATATTAACTATGTTTAATTGAATAAGACGGTTCTCTCAAAGCAAAAACATATTGTTCTTAAAAAAATCATGATTATTTTCTGTTCTAATTTCTGACAAGAGTGTAGAGTCGTTTACGAGATCGTATAAAAATATAAAGCCCTTTGCATTCTATTTAACCAATACCCATGATTATCTTATGATTGTCCGTAACATATCGTCACAGAAGTTTGCTCGTTGATCTCTTTTATTCAGTTTCCTAATGGGGAAAAATGGTCACAAATGTGCTATTAAACATTACTCTTCTTGGAATTGCCACATATTCTATTTTTATGTCAATCTTGATGTGATGTCAATCTTGATGTGAGCTCTCTTGATTTTGATCATTTTTCTATGATTTGGAGATTATAACATTCCTGGTGACAATCAATTATTAAATTGCAATTTGGGGTTAGAATTAAATTTTTTCTTATATAAGCATATATTTTAAAGCTATTGCTTTAAAATAATGCTTAAGAGTCACAATGAGCATGTTATTTTCTTTAAAAATTCCCATTAAATTCTTCCCATCTCGATCAGGTTTTTCGTCCAGTTTCCCTGATCCTTGAGCAATGCTGAGATGGTCCCTTGTTTTGCTTCTGGACATAAATGTAACTTCATTATTTGTACACGTCTGCTGAATTTCAGTGGGAAATATAGTTATTCAAATTATCGTTTCCATATTACGCAGCAAAAAGTATTATTCTTTCATGAAGAACACGAGGGTTCAGGGCAGAAATTTATAGCTAATTTACCTTTGAAAATATATTTTATTATGGGTGCGAAATTTTGTCAAAAAAATCGAAAAAAAACTCTCGTTTCTGTATTCAAAATTCGACTAGAATATGGTTTAGGATAGAGATCACAGAATTATGAAAACGTGCACAAATTTCACTTCTCTCCATAGCTCGTCACACACAATTTTTAACTGTTTTGTCGTAAATAATAAATAAATAAATAGTGGTAAATATAAAAATTAGAAAATGAAATACATACAGTGGTGGTACAAAGGTGGATATACAGTAGTGCACAGAACGTAAACAGTGAATTATGACCCTGCTAACTTGAAATACTAGACATAATCCATTTAAACAATTGGGCATTTAATTTTGAAGCATGGATCATTATTAGACGCCCAGGCATTCAATCTACGCGCCGCATCGTGCTACGTCAGACTTCTCCCCTCCCCGCAAAGCTTCCTATTCCCCACTACTTGCACTTTCGGCGCTGCCACGGGCAGACGATCGGCTCCAAGTGCAGAATGCCCGCGGGAGCAGGCGTTGTGCAGGTCTGTATATATATATATATATATATATATATATTATATATATATATATATATATATATATATATATATGTAAGGACCGTCAAAAATCCTGGTACTTTATCTAAAATTCTGGTACCAATGACAATTGATTTAAATTCTGAGATTGTTCAGATTATAATTCTATTAGCTACCCGTGCAAGAACTCTCGCATGTTAAACCCCATCCATTCCCTATCCCTTTGTCTATCCTTCCTATTAATAAGTACCGTTGTTAATGAAACGTGTTTATTTGTTTAAAAATGTATAAATGTAACTTCAAATGAATTTCCAGAATATCAAACAAAAAATTATAATACAATTTATGTTGGAAACAAATTTTCAATAAAGGTTTATTCAGCATTATAGAGAGATGTTTTTGGAAAAATCATACTTCTTTAAAAAAATTGAAGAAATTATTTAATCTTTCTTGAGAGTTTGCTTTTCGCTTGCTTTGATTGTCACAAAAATATTAGAAAAGGTTTTTACTCTTCAGAAAGCCAAATAAAGTAGTGCGAAAATACCGATCGGGCAAGTACAACCTACTCTTTGCAATATTATTTAACTTTCCTTGATTTATGTGGAACAGATGGGTTTTGGAGAGACAGGATGCCAGCTTGCTGGGGTGCGAAAATTGAAAAAATATTTCTATACTAAAAAGTATTGGATTATTTTCTGCGTTGTAATGTACATCAAGAAAGCAATTCCGAACCAAAAAATAATCAAAGTAATATTTTCACCTTTGAGTACTAAATACCATTTGTTACCATTAGAAACAATTTAGTAGGCTTAGACTTCACTTCGGTACATGGGAATGTTTCCGTATTGATTCTTAACGAACCGACACTTGAGTTTAATATCAAATGTATTATTTACAATATGAGTTTGCAGCTGGGCGTTGATGCACATGCTTCCCGATACCGCCAACATTTAAATCGTGCGTTTGATCTGCAATCGTTGGCATTGTCGAGTGACTGATACTTGGGTTTTTATTTCTCGGCGAGTGGGAGCTTGTCTTCACGATGGAATATCACACGGCATTTCGTGTCTTTCTCCGTCGTGCCGTTAGAAGTCGCATGATCGCCAGCACTGCTCGATAGAGTCGCAATCAGGCGACTCCTAGCGGCATGACCGAAACGACGCGAAAAACCGTGAGATATTCCATCCCCCACACGCCTAGAAATAAAACCCAAGTATACGCTATTCTTTCCGTAATTTTAAATTTAGTTGCTTTTTTAAATTAATTCACGTAGTATGTAGGCTACCGCGTGATTTTTGTTTTTCATTTATGTAAAGATAATTTCTTTAGCTAATTTAAAAAGTTTGTTCTTTGTGTTGTGCCATAGCACATGTTTTCCCCTACTACCTCCGCGTACCCGTGCGAGAACTCTCGCATGTTAAACCCCACCACTTATCCTTCTATTTCCATTCTAAGAGGGAAATTTGCAAACGAAACGTGTTTATTTGTTTAAGAATGTATAAGGTAACTTGCAATGTACTAACACAAAGTCAATATACATTTATTCAATAATATGAAGAGTTTTCTTCAAACAATTCTCACACTTCCTAAGCGACATTTGAAGTAACTATTCAATATTTTGACAGTCAGCTTTTCGTGATAGTCACAAAAATATTAGCTTTTGACTTTTGAGAAAGCTACGTGTCTGAACCCGCTGACTTGAAAATTTCATCGAATGATAACGAAAATATTGGTACAGGTAAAACACAAACACAGTCTTCACTCTTCACTGTACACCCACATTCCTCCACAATTAGGTACACAGCACTTACAGACCACGGCAAAACGTTAATTGAATGTTTCACTACACGCATAAGAAACAATCTTCATAGGTATCAAGCAACTATAATATACTTCTAGTTGTTGCTGGAGAGCAAATCTTGAATTAATGATTATGCAAATAAACCTCGTCAGACTGCACAAACCACGGTGTATACAGTAAATATAAGATTGTCGAATCTAAGCATGTCGTACCAAAAATTGCTACCAGCAAAGGGCTGAAATATTGAGGTGGCCTTGATAGTATTGAAGCGTGGAACCGAAAATTTAATTGAATGTCAAGAATGTCTCATCTTGTAGATTATGGTGTGAAAAACGTTTCTTTGAGGCCTTTGGCTTCCAAGTTTTAGTTTTTAAGGCCCTAAAACGCTTTGTTTAGGAGTTATTTGACGAAAACTTGGCAAGTGTTGCGGGTTGCATCCGACTTGAATATTTAGATGCGTTTTTAAACAAATCCTTCATGTTTTTAAAGTCAAAGTGCAATTCGTCACGTCTCCGTGAAATTCTCTTTCTTTTGAGACCTTATTTAGAAAGATTGGTTGTGTGTGAGAGCCGCAACGAAAGGTATACTACTGAAATAATACAGGAGACAATATACTTCGATCAGTTTAGTGTCCTGGAGCTTAAACGTCACCATAGAGACATCACTGTAGTGACGTTAAAGCTCCCGATTGGATGACACCGTAACACATGATCTGTTAAGTGACATTGTAAATCAAAGTACCTAAAGATTTTAAGGCACACTGGAATTTCGTTTAAACTTTTCTCAATATCAATAAACTAAACGGAAGACTGAAACCTATTCTTTTCTACTACAACTTGTGCTAGGAAAAGTCCATCATAAATATTTTTCGTTTTTCACGAATATCTCGAAAACTATGCGTCCTATCGAAAAAAGCCAAATTAGCTACGATCAAGCCATCAACCTACGATCAAGCCATCAACCTACGATCAGTTTTTCGCCATTTTCTCGAAAACTAAGAGTCGGATCGAACAACACTTCACCAGTGAATTCGTCGTGAAATTCCGTGCTAGACGCAGAACATTTAGGTTCAATCCGAAAATCGATAAAGTTTCTTTTTTGCGAATATTTCGGAAACTAAACGTCGGATCCAAAAAACGGGCAAAATTCGGACTCCCAACCTTCGATGAGCTTCTTTGCGAATTTCTCGAAAACTAACAGTCGGATAGAAAAAACAGATTACATTATTGAATTCACCATGAAATTGCGTGCTAGGACGCATAGTTTCGGAACATTCCTCTTCCGTTCGAAAATCGCTAAATTTGGTCGTTCTTCGCGAATTTCGGGAACACTAACAGACCGACCGAAAAAACAGATTTGATTAATGAATCACCATGAAATTCCATGTAGGACGCATAGATTCAGAAAATTCCAGTTCCCTTCGAAAAGCGCCCAATTGGTCGTTCTTCGCGAATTTCTCGAAAACTAACAGTCACATCGAAAAACATTTCATTAATGAATTCACCATGAAATTTCGTGCTAGGACGCATAGTTAGGAAACATTCCAGTTCCTTCGAAAATCGCCAA
Organism: Acheta domesticus; assembly: GCA_031308135.1. NCBI lineage: Eukaryota > Metazoa > Arthropoda > Insecta > Orthoptera > Gryllidae > Acheta > Acheta domesticus. The sequence continues at coordinate 9,200 of JAHLJT010002673.1, forward strand.
ATTTGGTCGTTCTCCCCGAATTTCTCGAAAACTAACAGTCGGATAGAAAAACAGATTACAATTATTGAATTCACCATGAAATTGCGTGCTAGGACGCATAGTTTCGGAACATTCGTCTTCCCTTCGAAAATCGCTAAATTTGGTCGTTCTTCGCGAATTTCTGGAACACTAACAGACCGACCGAAAAACAGATTTCATTAATGAATTCACCATGAAATTCCATGTAGGACGCATAGATTCAGAAAATTCCAGTTCCCTTCGAAAATCGCCAAATTTGGTCGTTCTTCCCGAATTTCTCGAAAACTAACAGTCGGATCGAAAACAGATTACATTTATGAATTCACCATGAATTTGACTAAGGGGGGAGAGTGGGCAGTCAAGAAAAAACACTGATCTGGGGATGCCGCACTTGGCAACAGTGTGGCAACCGATCCCCGCAATGTCATTTCCAATCTTAGTATCAAGAATAAAAACATTGAAACATGGCTGCTCTTTTTAGTGTTAAGCACTTGAAAAAATAAAGAAGAGCTTAATAAAACGTCTAATTTTTTAGGAATAAGAATTGGTCATCAGCCAGTTTTATGCCAGCAGGCAGCTTCAGGGCAGCTAAATTAATGGTCCTCCGAGGGGTGGATTTGGAAATGGCAGGACCACTAAACATTCTATTGCCCTTTTCCACACTACACACCGCGAGGAGATTGACACATGAACTCTAGCACCAGAAATAATTGCATTAATAGAATGAATGGTAGCATTGTGCCTTATTCTTTTGAGACGGAAGGCCTGTACCAGTGATTCGGTGATTAATGAGACTTCACTACCAGAATCAAGTAACGCCTTAGCTGGCAGGGTTTGGCCCAATTCATTTGTTACATTTACAATGGCGTGGGAAGGAGAGAACCAATATTATTTTGTCTGGCTAAGATCAAGTGTGACAACGTGGAAGAGTATCGTGTGCTTGTTTTGTAGTATTCTGGGTGGTAGATGCTGGTCCAGCAGAGGTGTTGGGGACACTTAGAACACTGAGGTGATGTCAGATTATGGACAATTTTGTGTTGCTCTGTGTGAAAGAAAATTTATGAAGCATTGAATGGTGGTTCTTACACATGTTTACAACTTCGCTGTGAGCAATGATGAGACACCTTTCCTTCGAAGACAGTTGTGGCAAAGTTGATGAGAAGATATAAAATCCCATCTCTGCTGGACAGCCAAGGTACGAAAACGGGGACAGGCGAAAAGGGGTGCTCTCCAGAACTGCAAGCAATGCAGGATTGAAGACTGGGAACTGATGACCCATCCTCCAGCTGAAACACCTGTTTGCAGGTAAAGATTGTGGAGGGCGCTTAGATTTGTAGATTGTAACAGAATTCTCATCATCATTAGAACGAGGGGCAATATCTAGGGCTCTAGTCTAGCGAGAGTGAAAGAATATCTAAAACATTTTGCAATGGGAACAATATCATTTTTTGATTTAGCAAGGAAAAATGCTTCCCTAGTTTTGTTGTCCAACTTACTGAGCACTAAAAATTGTAATATTATCTCAGCCAAAGGTACTGTAGTGGGAACTGCTGATATAGATAGCCAATGAGAGGTTATCCACATTGTGCAATTCTCTTAATGAAGAGGCATCACCATTTTTGAGGGCAGGAAAGAGAATAGAGCATGAATATGCTCCTCTAATAATGTTGATTTATCATCATAACGATCTTTAATAAGCCCAGGCCAGTTGAAAGGATCTCTCTGATACCGTAAGCACGGAAATTAAGGTTCTGCCTCGAGACTACTCATTAAATGCACTAACTTTTGTGAATCGGGGCATCTGGGCCTGATTAATGACTAATTGAGTGAACAGATCCCGAAATCGCTGCCATTTCTATACCTTCCATCGAATTTAGGAATTTTAATGCTCGGTAGCGAGCCGTGATGACATGCCGATGCAACAGCAGGAGGCTTTTCAAAGGGCTCGTATTTTTCATTCAATGACTGTTTAACGGCCAAGTAAGCATTTTCACATTCCGAAAAACTTTGCTCATGAGCCGTGGCAAAAAGTCTGTTGAGCTGATCGCTTCGAGTTTGAGCTTCAATTTCCTTCCATACCTCAGAGATTGTCTCGCAAGCACGCCAGACTCGCCACCGCAACTGGTTGCAAAGCTTTCAAATTACTTTCAATTCGCGAAATTTCCCATATCGCAAGACTCCATCTTTGTCACAATCTTAATTCAATTGCACTAGGATCATTAACCTGTACTTTGGACTGTGACATGGTTAAATAAGTTTGCTTACTAATGAAAAAAAAAATGAAATATTTCAGAATAGCATTCAAAGTGTATCAAAGTTTCAGAGGCGAAAGACCTAAAAATTAAGTACAGACGTGTTTTAGTTAATTGGAAGTCAACACCACATTCATAAGCAAAATGAGCAATGTAAATATCGTCAAAATGTATTTATTTCCCTAGTACAGACGGCCCCAACAGAGCGGTTACGTGAAGATATGAGGTCAGGAATTCTGCATAAGATTTGCAGGAATTGAAAGGCATAACCAAAGAACATGCTTTTAATTTGCACCATACAAACCGCATAAAAAACACACACACAAGTAAATGTTAACAACAGCACTGCTAATGATTCTACTGTAATTCTGTTTTTATAAAGTCAGGCACGCGTTGCACGTGCGAGCCATGTAACAAGCATTCAGCCAGCCAGCAGTACCAACGGAACCTTCGTTCCCGGCGTTTCAAGGCATCATAAAATGTCAAAGAATAAAAAAACTTTAAGAATTTCTCAAAACAATTGCAATGCTGCGATAACACTAAATTAAGAGCATCTAACTAGGCGGGGCTGCATGACGATACAGTAAAGAAAATGAAATTAGTTTAAACATTGCAGAATGTATGAAGCCTACGAGCCACAGATGAATAATATTTTAAACATTTGTCCAAACTTTACAAACCAGACAACCTCTTAGTAAAAATGCTCCTCCTTTACACATCTGGCTAGTGCATATTTCAGGCTGATGTGAATATCCTCTATCTTCAAGACATTTTTTTTGATCAGTTTATAACCATGTCGACCTCTGGTGATATGAACAATGTTATTTCAAAGCCTCAACATCATGAAGTAAGCCTGAAATATGAGCTCATATGTACATCTAATATTTAATAATTTTGACACATAATTACTTCTTGTAATAATGTTATTAAACCTAAGCATTTCTGACACTTGTCCTTGTATGGCCACACAATACTCATTATTTCAATGTGTAAGGTTCTATTAATACTTACATTTTATCTGAGTATTTTCAGTGTTATTGATAATTTTTAATTCTGCAACTTTTGATTTATTTATAATTCTGCCATAGAGCCTTTAAACTAGCTCTTTTGTATATCAAAATACTCAGACAACATGGTTAATTTTAAGATTTTATTATTAACTTATAGGTACAGCCCTGTGAAAAAACTGGATGATTTTATTTCATGACATGATATATCAGCTCAAGTTTTCACCAACTGCCAACCATAGTAGATGTCGTCCTTGTCGGGAGTGTTAACAGCGACACTGTTTTCTGTATAAGCACGGAGCATTCAGGTGCGAACTTCTGCTGTTCCTCTGATTGGTTTTAAAACTTTGTATCTGTGTGCCACCGCTTCGCGAAATAGCACCGCGGAAAGCTCCGCTCGCGGAAATAGCACATTGCATATAGGAAATGGTATAAATGAGGAGAGCGCCCTCGCTCTCGCTCTTGCAAGCCCACCGTCACTATGCTTGTCACTGTTTAGAATGTCACTCTGTTAGACGTTACTATGTAGGTTTGATATTATTTTTTGTGGTTTACCTCGCAGAAAAGCCCGGCCTGAGGGTCGTTAACTTTAATGTTTGATAATTTTTCAAATGTTATGATTATTCAGTGTTCTCTCTCTCGATTATGCCCATTTGGGCTATGTTTAAGTGTGTGGCAATGGTATACTGATGTTCTAATATGCTTACGATTGCTATGTGATAATGTTGTTTCTTTTCTATGTTAACAGCCTGGAAACCTCTTTCCACGTATGTCAGTTTGTGTGAGGCGGAGTTCCTCCTATCCAAGTCGTGTTGGTACACACGCACCGGAGTCGTCGGTTCGAGAACGGGCTTCTACAAAAGTCGCCTGCGGGCGCAATCTAGTATGTCTGTTCTGCTGTTCCAGTGGTTGCGGCAAGGCATACATCAATAATGAGGTAATTGTTGCAGCTGTGCATTCGTACTGTTTTCTTAGAGTAACGGTTAAAAGCAGCTCTTTTTCGGACTCCGCAACTGCCAGCTATGGCAGTCGACTCCAACTGAATTCATTAACGAAATCGTTTTGCGATCCGACTGTTAGTTTCGAGAAATTCGCGATAACCCACCAGTTGTCGATTTGTGAAGGGAACTGGAATGTTCTGTAACTATGCGTCCTAGCACGTCATTTCATGGTCAATTCATTAATGAAATCAGTTTTTCGATCCGATGTTACTTTATCGCTAAATTCTGAAAACGACCAAATTTGTCGATTTTCGAAATCAACTTCAATTTCTGAACTATGCGTCCTAGCACGGATTTAATGGCGAATAATAAATGAAATATAAAAAGAAGGACTGGTTGACGCCATCTTTTGAGACTGACGCATCTGGTTGTGCTCTTGATTTTTTGAGATTTATCTACTATTTTAGCGATCTGACTGCATTTGTGTGTTTAAGTGCTTTCATTACTTGTTGCAGGTTAGCTGGAAATATAATTTTGGCTGGTTTTTTGCTCTAACCAAGACGAACCAACAGCTAACGAATTTTAAATATTACTGACCTTAACGAACTTCAGAATTACGAGTTGGTGATCAAGTGTCAAAATCTATAAACAGATCAGTTTATTTTCGATTTTATATCACTGTTTTAACTTAATTACTGAAAATTTATTCTATTTTTGTGACGAGTGACTATTCAGTTTATTTTATTTTTGTGGCGAGTGATTATTCAGTTAATTTGAACGTTACGAGGACGGTGTATCGAGTTGTTTTGAATTTGTTTCAAATCTTATTCAATATTTTGAAGACAAATTTCATCTAATATCTTTATCTATTTACGGTAAAGTATAGTCGACATTGTATTAAACAGTTGCAGCTTAAGTGAACGAAAACGTAACCGCATTGCCAAATTTCGTAAGTACTAGTTTCAATAGATTTTGTAGTTAGCATACCTTCTCTTTCTTGTATCGAATCTTAATTTTTAATTTATCGAATACACATAAATCTTACACTTTTAAAATATTAAGCTAGGTGACTGTTGCTTTTATCTGAGTTTTCTTGTATTTATTCCAATTTTATCACGTACTTTAACACGCATTCGTGACATGGCTACTGTTCGTTCTACTCTTTTTACTCTCTACACCCTCAAAGCCGACCTTCTGAAAGCCTTCACACACGTAAACAGTAATTTAGATAAACATATCCGAAGGCTGGAAGAGGTCGTTCTCTACAATGACGGTTGGGCACAAGTAGGCAACACTGCGAATTTTCCCAACCGTGCACCCGTGACTGCACATAAGACACAGACACCACATCCAGTCGCAATTCAAAACAGATTTAGTGTTTTAGATTATGAAACAGATTTTCCTCGCCTTCCTGATCCTCACAACCCTTCCCTTCCATCGACAAATACATGCACAAACCAACGCAAACAGGCTAGGAAGCGTGTCAAAACCAAAACACGTAAAGCTTCGCATCCTAGCCCACTTGAAAACAAAGCCATTCCTACTGAGCCTAAAAAACAGGTACTTATTTTAGCTGACAGCCATGGTCGCCATCTTTCCTCCATTCTCAGTAGGAAGTTACCCCCCAACTACTCAGTCTCGTCTATTTTTAAACCTAACGGGAGGTTTGCAGACGTGACTGCAGAGTTGGACACTCACACGAAGACAATGACCAATCAGGACACAGTCTTTATCATCGGAGGGCAGAATGACATTAATTTGGGCGGTAACTTTACACCTGAACAACATGTAAACAAATTACAATGTGCCGCCCAAAATACTAACATTGTAGTCTCGACTCTGCCCTTCTGGTACAACAGGCCAACACTCTGCAGCGAGATTAAGCACGCAAACCAACAACTAAAACTGCAACTGAGAGAAACAGATGTAACACTTTTTGAAATGAATTTCCTCTCAGTAAAACACTTCACCCGGCACGGTCTCCACATGAACCTTGCTGGAAAACATGCAGTCGGTGAAAAGCTTGCACAATACATCATCAACTCCAGTCCTACGCAGCCTCCTGCCAAAAATCCATCCCTTTCACCTTCCTTACGTTCCCCACCCCCACCCTTATTCTGAACCCTCTTACCCCCTCCTGTGAACCTACTCCCGTTTCTTCCATTCCCACTACCAATGACGCCTCTATTTCCTCACAACCTGTGACTGCTGGGACACATTACAACCTTCGACCACGCACTCGAGGTAAAAATGGAGTAAATATATAGCAACTACAGTCAGATGCAGCAGAAAAACATTCGTGTAGGTACTTGCAAAAAATAAAGATATTGCACCATAATGTTCAATCCCTTTCAAATAAAACTGAGTTTATCGAGGCAGCTCTACAGAGCGATTTAAATCAAATGGATGTTCTTTGCTTTACAGAACATTGGTTATCTCCTAATGAACTTAGCATTTTCCAAATTCCAAACTTTTACCTCGCAGGCTATTATTGTAGAAAAAGAGAATCTCATAAAAGTCCGGCATATGGAGGTTCTTGTATTTACGTTAAAAATAATATTGATTCTATCTCCTTGACGGAATTCAATGAGTATGCCGTTGAAAATGTTTTTGAAATTTCTGTTGTACATCTTCCTGTGCTAAAAATGATATTGCTTTGCATCTACAGGCCTCCAACAAAGAGAGCTGCAGATTACATTTTGTTCTTAGAAAAACTAGAGATAACACTAATCAAAGTCATCAATCGCTCTTTTGAATCCATTGTTGTATGTGGAGATTTTAACATTGATTTTCTGGTCGAATCTTGCGAGAAAGAGCAGTTTCTTAACTTAATTAATTCCTTCAATTTAGATATTACAATAAAAGTACCTACACGGATCACAGTAAATTCAAAGAAGGCAATCGATCAAATTATAATTAACAAAACCACTACTCGACATGAAATTGAAACAAAAGATTTAGGATACAGTGACCACGATGCACAAATTCTTACCATTATACGAAATGCGAACAATGACACAATAAATAATACACGTATGAGTAGAGTGTTTTCTAAAAGTAAAATAAAATTATTCATTGATTACTTGCTGCAGGAGTCATGGGACGCGTTTATAATACTATTGATACAAACGATAAATATTATTCTTTTTTTTCAACGCTTTCATTTCATTTTAACACTTGCTTTCCTCTTCAGAAAAGAAAATTAAATATTTCACGCAAAAACAATTCTTGGATAACACAAGGGATTAGAACATCATGTAAAAACAAACGAGTTCTTTCTTTCATTTCTAAGCATCATAACGTATCTCAAGATTTCCTCCTGTACTTTAAAAAATACAAATCATTGTTAAGAAAAGTCATAAGGCAGGCTAAAATCATGAAACACGATCAGGATATTTTGAACTCAAATAACAAAACAAAATCAATGTGGGATATAGTAAAAAATGCGACCAAACCAACTAGAAACCTTGTAGAGAATGTTGTTTTAAAAGATAACGATAGAGATGTGAACGATCCGGCAACAGTGGCTAGTCTCTTTAACCAATACTTTTCGAGAATTGCTGTCGATCTCACTAAGGGTTTTCAGCCACAAAATTCAACATCTGACGTTTCCCTAAAAGTCTTAGACACTATGTTCGTTTCCGAAACCTCTTCCTATGAAATTCTCAAAATAATCGGTAAATTAAAAAATAAATATTCGGCCGGTTTAGATGAATTT
>JAHLJT010002674.1:0-22806 GCA_031308135.1 Acheta domesticus
GATTTGCTTATTATTCTACAATTCTTTTTTGTAATCTGAAGTCTGTGACTGATCAGATGTGTTTTTCCCCAAATATTATGCCTGTATCAGGCGGGAGTGAACATTGGCAAAATATACACAACGAGTGTATGAAGGCTGATCAGAATTTGAAAGAATCTGCGCGTTAGCATAATGACTTAAATTTTGTGTTCAAATTCATTAAGTGGGCGTCATTTTAGTTTGACTAAATAGACCTAAAAATTTTGTTACCTTAACATCAGTCAATGGCACACCGTGTCATTTTCAATGGTTACAGAACTTTTTTTATTTGATATTGAACACTGCATTTGAAACCGTTTTCTTTTCATTTACTATAATTTGTTATTCGAACCATTTGAAACTATTTACGGTTTCTTTGTTTGCAAAAATATTTGTATCATCCGCAAAGAGAACTGTCCTTCCGTTTCGAATCCTAAGGGCATGTCCATTTACTTAATAGGAAAGAATAGGGCCTAAAATCGTCCTTTGCGGGACTCCACGTGCAATTGGCAAGAACCGGAAAGGTGTGTACATAAAGTTCCATCATTCCAGTAAGGTATTTCTGCTCTCTGATATCGTGGTTTAAGGTTACGAACATAGCCAATCTAGAGCAATACCAAGGATTCCATATGAAGGTAATTTTGAAAGTAAATGTTATGATCAATGACGTCAAAAGCTTTTGAAAGATCTAAAATATTCCATAGTTTTGCTTCGTGTTTGATCCAATGAGGGCAAATCCTTAAGAAAAGAAAAAATGGCTGTTTCCGTAGATTTTGATTTCCGGAATCCATGGTGTTAATTTGAAAACGCGTCGTGTTTATTGAGAAAGGTTTCATTCGCACATAAAAAAGTCTCTCAAATATTTTTGAAAAAACTGACAAAAGAGAAATTGGCCGATGATTTTGAATTTCATTTTGTTGCCTTTTTTGAGAGCGGCTTAATCTTAGCTGTTTTAAAAATATCTGGAAAAAATTCCGGTGCATAAGGATGCATTAAATATATGAGTTAACGGTGTATAATGGCTGGCGCACACGTCTTTAACAAACAATCCGGAAATTCATCTAAACCGGCCGAATATTTATTTTTTAATTTACCGATTATTTTGAGAATTTCATAGGAAGAGGTTTCGGAAACGAACATTGTGTCTAAGATTTTTAGGGAAACGACAGATGTTGAATTTTGTGGCTGAAAACCCTTAGTGAGATCGTCAGCAATTCGCTACAAGGTTTCTAGTTGGTTTGGTCGCATTTTTACTATATCCCACATTGATTTTGTTTTGTTATTTGAGTTCAAAATATCCTGATCGTGTTTCATCATTTAGCCTGACTTGTGACTTTTCTTATAATGATTTGTATTTTTTAAAGTAGAGGAGAAAATCTTGAGATACGTTATGATGCGTTAAATGCGTTATGATGTTTACGTGTGTGAAAGAAAGAACTCGTTTGTTTTTACATGATGTTCTAATCCCTTGTGTTATCCAAGAATTGCTTTTCCGTGAAATATTTAATTTTCTTTTCTGAAGAGGAAAGCAAGGGTTAAAATGAAATAAAGCGTTGAAAAAAAGAATATTTATCGTTTGTATCAATAGTATTATAAACCGCGCCCCATGACTCCTGCAGCAAGTAATCAATGAATAATTTTATTTTACTTTTTGAAAACACTCTACTCATACGTATATTATTTATTGTGTCAGTGTTCGCATTTCGTATAATGGTAAGAATTTGTGCATCGTGGTCACTGTATCCTAAATCTTTTGTTTCAATTTCATGTCGAGTAGTGGTTTTGTTAATTATAATTTGATCGATTGCCTTCTTTGAATTTACTGTGATCCGTGTAGGTACTTTTATTGTAATATCTAAACTGAAGGAATTAATTAAATTAAGAAACTGCTCTTTCTCGCAAGATTCGACCAGAAAATCAATGTTAAAATCTCCGCATACAACAATGGATTCAAAAGAGCGATTGATGACTTTGATTAGTGTTATCTCTAGTTTTTCTAAGAACAAATGTAATCTCTTTGTTGGAGGCCTGTAGATGCAAAGCAAGTATCATTTTTAGCATAGGAAGATGTACAAGAAATTTCAATAACATTTTCAACGGAATACTCATTGAATTCCGACAAGGAGATAGAATCAATATTATTTTTAACGTAAATACAAGAACCTCCATATGCAGGACTTTTATGAGATTCTCTTTTCTACAATAATAGCCTGCGAGATAAAAGTTTGGAATTTGGAAAATGCTAAGTTCATTAGGAGATAACCAATGTTCTGTAAAGGCAAAGAACATCCATTTGATTAAATCACTCTGTAGAGCTGCCTCAATAAACTCAGTTTTATTTGAAAGGGATTGAACATTATGGTGCAATATCTTTATTTTTTGCAAGTACCTACACGAATGTTTTTTTGCTGCATCTGACTGTAGTTGCTATATATTTACTCCATTTTTACCTCGAGTGCGTGGTCGAAGGTTGTAATGTGTCCCAGCAGTCACAGGTTTGAGGAAATAGGGGCGTCGTTGGTAGTGGGAATGGAGGAAACGGGAGTAGGTTCACAGGAGGGGGTAAGAGGGTTCAGAATAAGGGTAGGGGGGGAGAACGTAAGAAAGGTGAAAGGGATGGATTTTCGGTAGGAGGCTGCGTAGGACTGGAGTTGATGATGTATTGTGCAAGCTTTTCACCGACTGCATGTTTTCCAGCAAGGTTCATGTGGAGACCGTGCCGGGTGAAGTGTTTTACTGAGAGGAAATTCATTTCAAAAAGTGTTACATCTGTTTCGCTCAGTTGCAGTTTTAGGTTGTTGGTTTGCGTGCTTAATCTCGCTGCATAGTGTTGGCCTGTTGTACCAGAAGGGCAGAGTCGAGACTACAATGTTAGTATTTTGGGCGGCACATTGTAATTTGTTTACATGTTGTTCAGGTGTAAAGTTACCGCCCAAATTAATATCATTCTGCCCTCCTATGATAATGACTGTGTCCTGATTGCTCATTGTCTTCGTGTGGGTGTCCAACTCTGCAGTCACGTCTGCAAACCTCCCGTTAGGTTTAAGAAATTGCCGATCGTTTTACATTAGAACCTTCTGTTGTGCTGTTGTTGGTGACGTCTCGAGGAAAATGGCTGTCATTCGTCAGTCGTCTCCGTCATTCGTCTTCGTCTTTCGTCTTCGACATTCGTCTCGGTCTTTCGTCTTCGTCATTCGTCTTTCATCCCTGTTTTTCGTCATCGTTTTTCGTCTCTCGTTTCCGTCTTCTTCTTTCGTCTTCGTTAATGGTCATCGTCTTCTGTCTTCTTTTACGTCTTCGACTTTCGCATTTCGTCTCAATCTTTCGTTTTTCGTCTTTCGTCTTCGTCTTTCGTCTTCGTCTTCCGTCTTCGTCTTTCGGCTTCGTCTTTCGTCTTCGACTTTCGTCTTCGTCTTTCGTCTCTCGTCTTTCGTTTTCGCCTTCGTCTTCGTCATTCGTCTTCGTCTTTCGTTTCGCCTTCGTCTTTCGTCTTCGTCATTCGTCTTCGTCTTTCGTCTTTGCTTTTCCGCCTTCGTCTTTCGTCTCCGTATTTCGTCTTTGTATTTCGTTTTCGTCTTTCGTCTTCGTCTTTCTTCTTTCGCCGTCGTCTTTCGTCTTCGTTTTTCGTCTTCGCCTTTTGTCTTCGTCTTTCGTCTTCGTCTTTCGTTTCCGTCTTTCGTCTTTGTCTTCGTCTTTCGTCTTCGTCTTTCGTCTTCATCTTCGTCTTTCGTCTTCGTCTATCGTCTTCATCTTTCGTGTTCGTCTTCGTCTTCCGTATTCGTCTTCGTCATTCGTCTTCGTCTTTCGTCTTCGTGTTCGTCTTAGTCTTTCGTCTTCGTCTTTTGTCTTCGTCTTCGTCTTTCGTCTTCGTCTTTCGTCTTCGTCTTTCGTCTTCGTCTTTCGTCGTCGTCTTTCGTCTTCGTCTTTCGTCGTCGTCATTCGTCTTCGTCTTTCGTCTACGCCTTTCGTCTTCGACTCTCATCTTCGTTTTTCGTTTCCGTCCTTCGTCTTCGTCATTCGTCTTTGTCTATCGTTCTCCTGTTTTGTCTTTGTCTCGTCGTTTCTTTTTCGTCTTTGTCTTTCGTCTTCCTCTTTCATCTTCGTCTTTCGTCTTCCCCTTCCGTCTTCGTCTTTCGTCCTCGTCTTTCGTCTTCGTCTTTCGTCTTCGTCTTTCGTCTTTGTCTTTCGTCTTCGTCTTTCGTCTTCTGTCTTTCGTCATCGTCTTTCGAATTCGGCTTTCGTCTTCGTCTTTCGTCCACGTCTTTCGTCTGTCCGTCTTTCTTTTCCCGATTTCCATTCGTCTCTCGTTTTAAGTCATCGTTTTTTTTCTTCGTCTTTTGCCTTCGATATGCGTTTCCGTCTCCGTCTTTCATATTCGTCTTTAATCTTTGTCTTCGGCTTTCTTCTTCGTTATTCCTGTACGTCTTTAGTCTTCATCTTTCGTCTTCTAACTTTGACTTTGTCATTCGTCTTCGTGTTTCGACTACTTCTGTGGTCCTCATGTTTCTTGTTCGACCTTCGCCTACGTCTTTGTCTATCGTATTCCTGTTTCTCTTCGTCTTTGGTCTGCGTGATTTGTCCTTCGTGTTCGCCTTTCGTCTTCGTCTTTCATCCTTGTTTTTCGTCATCGTTTTTCGTCTCTCGTTTCCGTCTTCTTCTTTCGTCTTCGTAAATGGTCATCGTCTTCTGTCTTCTTTTACGTCTTCGCATTTCGTCTCAATCTTTCGTTTTTCGTCTTTCGTCTTCGTCTTTCGTCTTCGTCTTCCGTCTTCGTCTTTCGGCTTCGTCTTTCGTCTTCGACTTTCGTCTTCGATCTTTCGTCTCTCGTCTTTCGTTTTCGCCTTCGTCTTCGTCATTCGTCTTCGTCTTTCGTTTTCGCCTTCGTCTTTCGTCTTCGTCATTCGTCTTCGTCTTTCGTCTTTGCTTTTCGCCTTCGTCTTTCGTCTCCGTATTTCGTCTTTGTATTTCGTTTTCGTCTTTCGTCTTCGTCTTTCTTCTTTCGCCGTCGTCTTTCGTCTTCGTTTTTCGTCTTCGTCTTTTGTCTTCGTCTTTCGTCTTCGTCTTTCGTCTTCGTCTTTCGTTTCCGTCTTTCGTCTTTGTCTTCGTCTTTCGTCTTCGTCTTCATCTTCGTCTTTCGTCTTCGTCTATCGTCTTCATCTTTCGTGTTCGTCTTCGTCTTCCGTATTCGTCTTCGTCATTCGTCTTCGTCTTTCGTCTTCGTGTTCGTCTTAGTCTTTCGTCTTCGTCTTTTGTCTTCGTCTTCGTCTTTCGTCTTCGTCTTTCGTCTTCGTCTTTCGTCTTCGTCTTTCGTCTTCGTCTTTCGTCGTCGTCTTTCGTCTTCGTCTTTCGTCGTCGTCATTCGTCTTCGTCTTTCGTCTACGTCTTTCGTCTTCGACTCTCATCTTCGTTTTTCGTTTCCGTCCTTCGTCTTCGTCATTCGTCTTTGTCTATCGTTCTCCTGTTTTGTCTTTGTCTTCGTCGTTCTTTTTCGTCTTTGTCTTTCGTCTTCCTCTTTCATCTTCGTCTTTCGTCTTCCCCTTCCGTCTTCGTCTTTCGTCCTCGTCTTTCGTCTTCGTCTTTCGTCTTCGTCTTTCGTCTTTGTCTTTCGTCTTCGTCTTTCGTCTTCTGTCTTTCGTCATCGTCTTTCGAATTCGTCTTTCGTCTTCGTCTTCGTCTTTCGTCCACGTCTTTCGTCTGTCGTCTTTCTTTTCCGAATTTCCATTCGTCTCTCGTTTTAAGTCATCGTTTTTTTTCTTCGTCTTTTGCCTTCGATATGCGTTTCCGTCTCCGTCTTTCATATTCGTCTTTAATCTTTGTCTTCGGCTTTCTTCTTCGTTATTCCTGTACGTCTTTAGTCTTCATCTTTCGTCTTCTCACTTTGACTTTGTCATTCGTCTTCGTGTTTCGCCTACTTCTGTGGTCCTCATGTTTCTTGTTCGACCTTCGCCTACGTCTTTGTCTATCGTATTCCTGTTTCTCTTCGTCTTTGGTCTGCGTGATTTGTCCTTCGTGTTCGCCTTTCGTCTTCGTCTTTCATCCTTGTTTTTCGTCATCGTTTTTCGTCTCTCGTTTCCGTCTTCTTCTTTCGTCTTCGTTAATGGTCATCGTCTTCTGTCTTCTTTTACGTCTTCGACTTTCGCATTTCGTCTCAATCTTTCGTCTTCGTCTTCGTCTTCGTCTTCGTCTTCGTCTTCGTCTTCGTCTTTCGTCTTTCGGCTTCGTCTTTCGTCTTCGACTTTCGTCTTTCGTCTTTCGTTTTCGCCTTCGTCTTTCGTCTTCGTCATTCGTCATTCGTCTTCGTCTTCCGTCTTCGTCTTTCGTCTTCGTCATTCGTCTTCGTCTTTCGTCTTTGCTTTTCGCCTTCGTCTTTCGTCTTCGTATTTCGTCTTCGTTTTCGTCTTTCGTCTTTCTTCTTTCGCCGTCGTCTTTCGTTTCGTCTTTCGTCTCCGTCTTTGGTCTTCGTCTTTCGCCTTCGACATTCGTCTTCGTCATTCGTCTTCGTCTTTCATCCTTGTTTTCGTCATCGTTTTTCGTCTCTCGTTTCCGTCTTCTTCTTTCGTCTTCGTTAATCGTCATCGTATTCTGTCTTCTTTTACGTCTTCGACTATCGCCTTTCGTCTCAATCTTTCGTTTTTCGTCCTTTGTCTTCGTCTTTCGTCTTCGTCATTCGTCTTCGTGTTCGTCTTCGTCTTCCGTTTTCGTCTTCGTCATTCGTCTTCGTCTTTCGTCTTCGTGTTCGTCTTCGTCTTTCGTCTTCGTCTTTTGTCTTCGTCTTTCGTACTCGTCTTTCGTCTTCGTCTTTCGTCTTCGTCTTTCGTCTTCGTCTTCTTTTTTGTCTTCGTCTTTCGTCGTCGTCTTTCGTCTTCGTCTTTCGTCGTCGTCATTCGACTTCGTCTTTCGTCTTCGTCTACGTCTTTCGTCTTCGTCTTTCGTCGTCGTCTTTCGTCTTCGTCTTTCGTCTTCGACTCTCATCTTCGTTTTTCGTTTCCGTCCTTCGTCTTCGTCATTCGTCTTTGTCTATCGTTCTCCTGTTTTGTCTTTGTCTTCGTCGTTTGTTTTTCGTCTTTGTCTTTCGTCTTCCTCTTTCATCTTCGTCTTTCGTCTTCCCCTCCCGTCTTCGTCTTTCGTCCTCGTCTTTCGTCTTCGTCTTTCGTCTTCGTCTTTCGTCTTTGTCTTTCGTCTTCGTCTTTCGTCTTCGTCTTTCGTCATCGTCTTTCGAATTCGTCTACGTCTTTCGTCGTCGTCTTTCGTCTTCGTCTTTCGTCTTCGACTCTCATCTTCGTTTTTCGTTTCCGTCCTTCGTCTTCGTCATTCGTCTTTGTCTATCGTTCTCCTGTTTTGTCTTTGTCTTCGTCGTTTGTTTTTCGTCTTTGTCTTTCGTCTTCCTCTTTCATCTTCGTCTTTCGTCTTCCCCTCCCGTCTTCGTCTTTCGTCCTCGTCTTTCGTCTTCGTCTTTCGTCTTCGTCTTTCGTCTTCGTCTTTCGTCTTTGTCTTTCGTCTTCGTCTTTCGTCTTCGTCTTTCGTCATCGTCTTTCGAATTCGTCTTTCGTCTTCGTCTTTCGTCTTCGTCTTTCGTCCTTGCCTTTCGTCCACGTCTTTCATCTGTCGTCTTTCTTTTCCGAATTTCCTTTCGTCTCTCGTTTTAAGTCATCGTTTTTTTTCTTCGTCTTTTGCCTTCGATATGCGTTTCCATCTCCGTCTTCGTCTTTCATATTCGTCTTTAATCTTTGTCTTCGGCTTCTTCTTCGTTATTCCTGTACGTCTTTAGTCTTCATCTTTCGTCTTCTCACTTTGACTTTGTCATTCGTCTTCGTGTTTCGCCTACTTCTGTGGTCCTCATGTTTCTTGTTCGACCTTCGTCTACGTCTTTGTCTATCGTATTCCTGTTTCTCTTCGTCTTTGGTCTGCGTGATTTGTCCTTCGTGTTCGTCTTTCGTCTTCGTCTTTCGTCTTCGTCTATCGTCTTTGTCTTTCGTCTTCGTCTTTGTATTTCGTCTTCGTCTTCGTTTTCGTCTTCGTCTGCCTCTTCGTCTTTCGTCCTCGTTGTCGTCTTCGTCTTCGTCTTTCGTCTTCGTCTTTCGTCTTCGTCTTTCGTCTTCATCTTTCGTCTTCGTCTTTCGTTTTCGTCTTCGTCTTTCGTCTTCGTCTTTCGTCTTCGTCTTTCGGTTTCGTCTTCGTCTTTCGTCTTTCTTCTTTCGTTTTCGTCTTTCGTCTTC
The DNA here is from genome assembly GCA_031308135.1 of Acheta domesticus. NCBI lineage: Eukaryota > Metazoa > Arthropoda > Insecta > Orthoptera > Gryllidae > Acheta > Acheta domesticus. The sequence goes on from JAHLJT010002674.1 coordinate 8,235, forward strand.
GCCTTTCGTCTTCGTCTTTCGTCTTCGTCTTTCGTCTTTCGTCTTTCGTCTTTCGTCTTCGTCTTCGTCTTCGTCTTTCGTCTTCGTCTTTCGTCTTTCGTCTTCGTCTTTCGTCTTCGTCTTTCGTCTTCGTCTTTCTTCTTCGTCTCCGTCTCTCGTTTTACCTATCGTCATTAGCTTTCTTCTGGTATTTCGTATTCGTCTTTCGTCTCTGAATTTCGTCTCCATCTTTCGTCTCCGTCTTTGGTCTTCGTCATTCGTCTTCGTCTATTGCCTTCAACATTCGTCTTCGTCTTTCGTCTTCGTCATTCGTCTTCGTCTTTCATCCTTGTTTTCCTCATCGTTTTTCGTCTCTCGTTTCCGTCTTCTTCTTTCGTCATCGTTAATACTTGGATAATACTTGGTTAATACTTGGATACTTCGTAATACTTGGATCACACAAGGAATTAGAACATCGTGTAAAAACAAACGTACGCTTTACTTTATTTCTAAACATCATAACGTATCACCCGGTTTCCATATATACTTCCGAGAATATAAAAGAATTTTAAGAAAAGTAATAGTTCAGGCAAAAATAATGAAAAATAGTCAGGACATTTTGAGCGCTAGTAACAAAACTAAAGCAATGTGGGATATCGTAAAAAATACAACCACATCATCTCGATACCTTGTAGAGAATGTTATTTTAAAGGATAATGAAAGAGAAACGAGTAATCCGGAAAAAGTTGCCAATCTCTTCACAAACACTTTTCCAGAATTGCGTCTGATCTCACGAAGGGACTAAAATCACAAAATTCAACATTTTACACTTCCCAAAAAATTTCAGATACGATGTTTATTCCCGAAACTTCTCCCAACGAAATCCTCAGAATAGTCAGTAAACTAAAAAATAAATATTCATCTGGTTTAGATGAATTTCCGGATTGTTTATTAAAAACTTGTGCACCTGCCTTTATACATCCGTTAACTCACATTTTCAATGCTTCTTTATGTACAGGAATATTTCCAGATATTTTCAAAACCGCAAAAATTAAGCCACTTTTTAAAAAAGGGAACAAAAATGATATTCAAAATTACCGGCCAATTTCTCTTTTGTCAGTTTTCTCAAAAATATTAGAAAGGCTTTTCTACTTACGAATGGAATCATTTCTCAGGAAAAACAGAGCGTTTTCAGACTCACAACACGGTTTTAGAAAATCAAAATCTACGGAAACTGCCATTTTTTCTTTCTCAAAGATGTTGCTTCATCAATAGACCAAAATGAAATACCCATTGGAATATTCTTAGATCTCTCGAAAGCTTTTGACGTTATTGACCATAAGATCTTGCTCTCAAAATTACCTTCGTATGGAATTCGTGGTATTGCCCTAGATTGGATAACTTCTTACCTTAAACATCGGACTCAAAGAGTAGAAATACCATACTGGCAGGAAAGGACATTACATACTTATATTTCCAATTCTTTGCCAATTGAGCATGGGGTCCCGCAAGGTTCGATCTTAGGTCCTATTCTCTTTCTGTTATATGTAAACGATATGCCCTCGTCTATTAAAAATGGAAGAACGGTTCTGTTTGCTGATGACACGAATGTTCTTTGCAAAAAAGAAGCAGTAAATAGTACAATTTCAGAAGTTTCAAATTGGTTTAATAATAACAAATTAATTGTTAACGAAAGAAAAACTGTTTCAATGCATTTTTGCATCTCAAATCGGAAATCGCATGTTCCATTGAAAATGAACAATATGCAATTAGCTGATGTTGAGGCAACAAAATTTTTAGGTCTTTCAATTCAATCAAACCTCAAATGGAATGTACATATAACAGAATTAAACACTAAATTAAGTTCATTATGCTATGCATTCAGAATTCTTTCAAATTCTGTCAGCCTTCATGCAGCTCGTTGCGTTTATTTTGCAAATGTGCATTCCCGCCTGAGATATGGCATAATATTCTGGGGAAGCTCATCCTGTAGTATTCAGACCTTCAGATTGCAAAAGAAAATTATTCGAATAATGAAAAAAATGCCTTCCACGTGATTCCTGCAAGCCTCTTTTCATTGAGCTGGGAATCCTACCATTGCCTTGTCTATTTATTTACGAATCTGTAATATTTGTCAAAAATGACCTACTTAACGGAGGGAACATATTTTCATGCAATATTGATATTTATAATTACAACACACGCCGTAGAAATCACGTGCATCAAGTGTCAGTATCAACAGCTCAGTACAAGAAATCAACATACAATACATGTACGTTACTTTACAACGCATTGCCAGATGACATAAAACAATTAAAGTCGGTATACAAATTTAAGTTAAAAGTAAAATCTTTTCTGCTGCAAAACTGTTTCTATACAATTAGAGACTATACTGATCGTGAAAAAGAAAAATAATGTAACAAAACAAAGATATATAATGAATTAGTTTATGTTTGCATTGTATACATTTAAAAAAATATTTAATACGCCTGTAACAAGTAATGTACTTCAGCTTCCGGGTCAATGACCCCCATCTCGATCAGGTTTTTGTCCAGTTTCCCTGATCCATAGAGCAAATGCTGAGATGGCCCCTTGTTTTGCTTCTGGACGTAAATGTAGCTTCACTGTGCGCACGTTTTGTTGAGCACTCCTTTTGCTTGTAGTTCATTTACAGTTGAAATTGATTTTCTATAACTCGGGAAAAAACATTTTTCAAATATCTTTATTTTTCTAAAATAATTATTTTCTAAATTAATTTTTTCGTTTTCGTTTTCGTTTTTTTTTTTTTTTTTTTTTTTTTTTTTTTTTTTTTTAATTATAAAATTCTGACTCTCAAGAAAATGTGCGCAGATAAATTTCTTTCCCCACACGTCATATACAGTTTTTACTGTTTTTTTGACTAAATAAATAAATAAATGGTCATCGTCTTCTGTCTTCTTTTACGTCTTCGACTTTCGCCTTTCGTCTCAATCTTTCGTTTTTCGTCTTCGTGTTCGTCTTCGTCTTTCGTCTTCGTTTTCGCCTTCGTCTTTCGTCATCGTCTCTCGTCTGCATCTTTCGCCTTCGTCTTTCGTCTTCTTCTTTGGTCCTCAAGTTTTCTCTTCGTCCTTCGTCTTCGTCATTCGTATTTGTCTATCGTTCTCCTGTTTTGTCTTTGTCTTCGTCGTTTGTTTTTCGTCTTTGTCTTTCGCCTTCCTCTTTCATCTTCGTCTTTCGTCTTCCTCTTTCGTCTTCGTCTTTCGTCCTCGTCTTTCGTCTTCGTCTTTCGTCTTCGTCTTTGTTTTTCGTCTTCGTCGACCATGGCTGTCAGCTAAAATAAGTTTTTTAGGCTCAGTAGGAATGGATTTGTTTTCAAGTGGGCTAGGATGCGAAGCTTTAAGTGTTTTGTTTTGACACGCTTCCTAGCCTGTTTGCGTTTGTTTGTGCATGTATTTGTCGATGGAAGAGAAGGGTTGTGAGGATCAGGAAGGCGAGGAAAATCTGTTTCATAATCTAAAACACTAAATCGGTTTTGATTTGCGACTGGATGAGGTGTCTGTGTCTTATGTGCAGTCACGGGTGCACGGTTGGGAAAATTCACAGTGTTGCCTACTTGTGCCCAACCGTCATTGTAGAGAACGACCTCTTCCAGCCTTCCGATATATTTATCTATATTACTGTTTACGTGTGTGAAGAATTTCCGAAGGTCGGCTTTGAGGGTGTAGAGAGTAAAAAGAGTAGAACGAACGGTAGCTATGTCACGAATGCGTATTAATGTACGTGATAAAATTGGAATAAATATAAGAAAACTCAGATAAGAGCAACAATCACCTAGCTTAATATTTTAAAAGTGTAAGATTTATGTGTATTCGATAAATTAAAATTAAGATTCGATACAAGAAAGAGAAGGTACGCTAACTACAAAATCTATTGAAAGCTAGTACTTACGAAATTTGGCAATGCGGTTAAGTATTTTCGTTCACTTAAGCTGCAACTGCTTAATACAATGTAGACTATACTTTACCGTAAATAGATAAAGATAATAGCTGAAATTTGTCTTCAAAATATTGAATAAGATTTGAAACACAAATTCAAAACTACTGGATACACCGTCCTCGTAACGTTTCAAATAAACTGAATAGTCACTCGTCACAAAAATAAAATAAACTGAATAGTCACTCGTCACAAAAATTGAATAAATCTTTCAGTAATTAAGTTAAAACAGTGATATAATATCGAAAATAAACTGATCTGTTTATAGATTTTGATACTTGATCACCAACTCGTAATTATGAAGTTCGTTATGGTTGTTTAAAATTCCTTAGTTGTTAGCGGATCGTCTTCGTTAGAGCAAAAAATCAGGCAAAATTATATTTCCAGCTAACCTGCAACAAGTAATGAAAACACTTAAACACACAAAATGCAGTCAGATCGCTAAAAATTGTAGATAAATCACAAAAAATCAAGAGCACAACCAGATGCGTCAGTCTCAAAAGATGGCGTCAACCAGTCCCACTCTTTTACTTTCCCGTATACGTACGTATACACGGAGTGATATACGTAGTATAGGGAAAGTTATGTAATGCTGCGCGAAAAAATGGCCAATTTTCGGCGGAAAAAAATTAATTGCCGGGCCGTGAAAACGATAAGTGGATAAAACCAGTTGCTAAATTAAGAAAAAAAATCCCCTAACACGTGGTGTGGTCAAAATCCATGATTTGTTGCTTCTTTATACTTAAAAATCGATTGACGGCATTCCGTCCGTCTGTCCGTCTGTGGTCAACGCTAGCGCCTAAACCGTTCGGGTCGATTTTCTTCAAAATTGATATTCCCCAGTCGATCTGATTCTAGTCGAAGCTTTGTGATTTTGAAAAAGATTCTTTAAAATTTGGGGGTACTTTATATGAAGCCCCCCGGGGATTTTCAACATTTTCTCAAAAACGGCTCCAAATTTTTTCTTTAAATTTCTTGTATGAATAGAGGAAAATACACTTTTTAACATGGCATAGGTCCGATTTCACGTACAGCTCTGAATTTTCGAAAATTGTGAAAGTTTCAATTTTTTTCGGCGTCTTTCTCCAACTACAAAATTGAAGATAGAGATTTTTCTTCAAGTAAAATTTGTTCTGCATATTGAGTTCTTTAATAAAGGTCATGTAAATGTTTTTCACAATTGTGGTAGTTTTCGTGCAATATTGCGTGCAATATGTGCATTTTAAAAAATTACAAAAACAAATTTTCTCAAAAACGGCTCCAAATTTTTTCTTTAAACTTTTGGTAGGGATAGTGGTAAATGTACTCTATCAATGACATAAAAGCCATTTTGGTCTATCGGTTGGTTTTTTCAAAAATTACAAAAATGTGAATTTTTTTACTTGTCTCTCACGTCGTTAATATTTACATTATCGGCGATTTTTTAACATTATTATCTTACGAGTATATATGCTTTAAATAATGTCAAGTAAAGTTTCTCGAAAACACTACCGTTTTCTGTGAAAAGTAGCTCAAATTTCGGCATTTTCAGAAATGCTCAACGTCATTTTCTCGTATATGGCTGCAATTTTTTTCTTGAAACTTTTGTAACGGATAGTGATAATTACCTCATTAGTATACTAACGTGGAAGTTATTTTGATTTTTTTTTGTTTTTTTCAAAAATTATATAAATGTAAATTTTTTGACAGATCTCTCACATCTTTTTATGCACATTATCCGCAATTTGTAAAGATGATTATATTTGTGAGTGTAAGTGCTTCAATAACTTCAAATAAAGTATTTTGAAAACTCAAAAATTTTCTGTGAAAATGAGCTTCAAATTTCGCATTTTTAGTAGCGCTAAAACGCCATTTCTCTTAACGGCACATAATTTTTAAAAGAAAATTGCCATTTACGGCTAGGTTTTGTGTTCTTTAATATTCTAAAATTAATGTTTCTGTTCTACCAATAGGAAACCGAAAAAATTAAGAAAATGACAAAAAAATGTACTTTTGGCGATGATAGATGGTAGCTGGCAAGAAAGAGTATGTGGCAATTCCGAATAGCTAGCGAAGACCCAGGAAAATAGAAAACTAATACGGGGAAAGTCTGTGCCATTCTGTTTCTGTTTTTTGACAATAAATAAATAAAATAAATACGGTCAGGCTTAATTTTTTCAAAATACCGAGTAGTTTTTCTTTATTTTGTGACAACGTAATAGGCCGCTGTAAATTTACTGCGCTTCGGACAGCTGGATGCGTCGTAAATTAGATGTGCATTTTGTATATTATTTCTTTCCTTCGTTTTCTTACATTCGAACTTTGTTATAGACTTACCCATTAAATTTTTAGAAATTGTTTTATTTTGAAATATTTGAAATAAGTAAAAAGATTAATAGCTCTCAGAATAGCGACAATGCAGGGTCTGCAACAATGGAATTCACTTTGGGCTCGCGAATATCTGTGAATTAGTGTCATTGTTGTGACCTAATAAGGCTGTATGAAAGGAGTATAATTGTCTAATTTATGTTGATATTTGCAGGCAATATTTAGTTTTTGCACCAAATGCTGTACCATTTGTAGTGAGTAAGAATTGTTTCATGGTTTTAAAATACTCTTTCCTTAATCATGGCCCAATGGAAGCTTTTCTATATTTCCAGGGTATCAGGCTTCTTTTTCCAATACAGGGTTACAAAACTTTTGCATTCCTTATTTTTGTGAGTTGTAGATTCACATAGTTCTGACAACCTGCAATGTAAATAGTGAGTTCCACAGCGAAGATGTTAGTATCGCATAAAGTGCAATATTACGTACTACTTATCTGTTTCCTCTAATACGGAAAGTAAGTGCTGTTGTAGCACCACTAGTTTAAAAATGTACTTTGGGCCGAGATAGATGATAGTGGGCGAAGGGTGGGAACAATGTAATTTTCCCCAGACCAAAGAAATTAGAAAGAATTAGAGAAGTGCTGTGCCATTCTGTAGCACTAGTTCTTTTCTCTATACGTCCGTATATACAGAGAATACCGTAGTATTCAGAATGTTATGTAATGTTGCGGATACTGATTTCGAGATTTTCGCCGGAAATACACGTTTTGGGTGTTCCTGATGCCGAATTTTTTTCCTCCAAATTGTCCGTCCGTCCGTCTGGTATGTGAACAACACTAGTGCCTAAAGTATGGGTACGAGTTTTTCCAAACTGAATAAACCTTGTCGATCTGGACTGTTGAAACTCTGCAATTGTGAAAACATTAATTTTTTGGGTACTTACGTGAAGTTCTCGACATGTTCAAAATTTTTCTCAAAATGGCTCAAATCGTTTCTTTAAATTTCCTTGTGAAAAGAGAGTGAAATATAAAGACTGCATAAGGTCCGATTTTCACAGATGAATCTGAATTTTTGATAGTTGCAAGAGACTGATATTTTTTCGGCGTATTCCTGCCACTACAAAATTAGATCGAGATTTTTCTTTCAAGTAAATTTTTTTCTTCATAATTAGTACTTTCGTTTAGGTCATGACATTTTTTAAAAATTTTATTAGTTTTCGCGCATATTGCGTCCAAAATGTGTAATATTAAAAAATATAAAAAACTTTCTCTAAAACGGCTCTAATTTTTTTCTTTAAACTTTGGGACGTATAGTGTTTATTTTTACTCTATAAGATGACATAGACGCTATTTTGCTGTATTCTTTTGTTGTTGTTGTTGTTGTTTTGTTTTTTCTTCAAAAATTACACTAATGTATTTTTTACTTGTCTCTTACGTCGTTAATATTTACATTAGAAGCGATTTGTTCATATTATTGCATTTATGAGTGCATGTGCATTACATTATGTTATATAAAGTTTCTCGAAAACTCAACATTTTTTTGGTGGAAATAAGCTCAAATTTCCGCATTTTCAGAAACACTCAAACACTATTTTCGCAGAAACGGCTCGAAATTTTTTCTTCAAACTTTTTGTATGCATAATGCAATTGCACTGTTTAAGATGACAGAAAATTCATTTTGCTGTATTATTTTGTTTCTTCAAAAATTACACAAATGCAATTTTTTGAAATATCTTTCACGCTGTTAATATGCATATTTTCGGCGATTTGTATACATTATTGCATTTGTGAGCGGCAGTGATTCAAACGACTTTCAATAAAATTTTTCGAAATCGCAATAGTTGTCTGTGAGAAAGGGCTTCAAATTTCCCATTTACATTTTGCTGTATTCTTTTGTTGTTGTTTTTGTTGTTTTGTTTTGTTTTCTTCAAAAATTACACTAATGTATTTTTTTTACTTGTCTCTTACGTCGTTAATATTAAACTTAAACGCCATTTTCGTAAAAACGGCACCAAATTTTTCAACGAATATTTCCATACATGACGAAGGTTTAGTCTTCAATAACATTCTTAAAGTAGTTTTTCGATTCTGCCATTAGGAAACCGAAAAATTGAGAAAATGTGAAAAACTATTCGGGCGGCGATAGGTAATACCTGGCAAAAGGATGTGACACGACCGAAAAGTTAGCCCCAACCAAAGAAATTAGGAAACTAACTAGAAAGTCTGTGCCATTACGTAGCTCCACTAGTTTCTTTTTGTTTTGGCCCTAGATCCTTGGTGGCATCTAAAACAAAAATAGTACGGACACAAGTTGTAATGCCAGTTAAAGTTTGGGACTCATATATGCACCATAGTTCGGGGCTCATTTTACAACCAACGTTGTATTAAAATTCTGCAAGCTAAAACCGGTCTTTGATAGTTCGAAATTACAGATTGCATGCATAAAAACAATGTTTAAGACTGCCATAAGTATCAAATTGATTCAGATTTGCCCCACAAGGAGAGGCCACATGTATAATTATATGCACAACTTATGAAATTTAGAGTAGCGAAAAAACGGGCGTGGCCTGGCAGCGTAATTTTGAGATTAACACACGTGGCAGTCAAAGGGTTAAAACATGTTTTATTTCATTCGTTAAGAATCAGTCTAAGCAAACTCAAACTGAAATTAAAAGCTAAAACTTGCCTTCCAAAGCTTTTAGAACCGAGAAAACACGAACACCTCTGTTTCACATCAGCTCTCATTTACAATTGAACCACAAAGCTATGATGGCAAAAATAATTATTAAACTAGTTGTTAAAATCGTTCCTGCTAGAATATTTGCTATGTATGAAAAGATACTAAGGGGGCTCATATTATATAAATCGCTCATATCACCACTTTTACCTCTATCTATTTCTACAATAAACGGGAATACTCTTTCTTTTTGAAAGATACGACTAGACCACGGAATTTTGGTCACCAAAAAGATTTCATTAAGGCACCTAAAGTATGCAACAAAATTGTGAAAATTAGGCACCAACAGCCATTAAAATCGACGTTTTAGGCACTTCAAATAAATTAAAGAATGACTAAGCCAGGCAAAAAATAGACATGAAAAAGTTATATTTCTGGCATCTAGAACTGATCTCAAAAGGATTAAATTAGGTAATTTTTATTATGCAGGAAAAAGTATTTTTACCAAAAAAACTTGCACCACACGACCCATTTAACTATTGGCCTTTTTTTGTAATCTTCGCCTGTCCGACAAGGCTTTTGCCTGACCTGTCTTTCTTCCCCTAGACTTCGCAGACGACCCGCAGCGGCAATAAGCCTAAACCTGTCAACAACGCAACCGCACCAGAAATGGGTGCAATTGCCCAAGAAGCGCGTGTTGATTGGAGACGAGCGTGAAACAACTTATTATGTTTGATTTACAGGGATCATTTTGTTCGGTATTTTAGGTGAAAGATTTCGATTTGATGTCGATTGCGTATTCGATCACACAATATTTGCATTTCTGAAAGGTTTTTACGCTTCTTTAAAACGAATTTCAAAATTTAGTATTTAAAATATGATCCTTCTCGAAAATCACTTGTTTTAAAGCAGTTTTAGGAAAAAACATTAAAATAAGCATCAACCGCTCTTTAGAACATTTTAGGCACTATTAGACGCTTCATTAGATATATTCTCTCATGGTTGGAAAACATCTGCAATTATTTTTCACATCCTAAAGGAACTAAATAGACACTTGTCCTAAAATCCAAGGTCTAGTTATGACTCATGATTTTAGGCATGAAACTGTTTAATTTCCAAGTAAATAACGTTTCAAAGCAAAATATAATTGAAAGTGGATGTATTAATAAGGATATTCAAAATAACGCAGAACATTATCCCGCGCGTTTTGTAACACTGAACTAAAGTTCACCAATTTATTAATGTATGTTATTAGTACAGGTTAATAAAATTATTGTTTACTAATTATTATTATATACGTTAATAAATATAATAATTATTGACATTATTATATTTCTTCTCAAAATACAGAAACAAGTAAATCGTTTATAAATAAATTTGAAGATCCGCGAAAACAAAATTAAATATAGTTTTTTTCAAATTTGTCCGAAGATTGGGGGGGCAGTTGCCCCCTCCCTGGCCCCCCCTGAATCCCGCCTCTGAACGCGGGGTACTTTAGCTAGTATAACATAATTTCAGAAAAACACTATTATTGAAAGTAAACATTTAAAGATAATCATATCTTTCATCATATGTGAAAATACACGTAATAAAACACTTCAAAAATGTTAGAATAATGATGAACTACTAGAGTAAGTATTAAAGTAAATTATTTGAATTTCTAACCCTCATATACTTACATTTATGCTTTTTTCTCCCTATGCTTATTCTCTTTGATGTTATGTTTATGATCTTGAGTATTTTTCTTGTGGTTAGTTTGAAAGGTAGTAATTCAATTACTGAGACTCGCCATTGTATATTTTTTGTGCAATAAAGAATTATTATTATTATTATTATTATTATTATTATTATTATTATTATTATTATTATTATTATTATTATTATTATTATTATTATTATTATTACGAACATTTATTAAACAAAGCGCATCACCTCGACACTCACTGCACACGACACGAAATCAAGAGCCCATTCGGACTGAAACTTGTTATACGTACATCTTCATACATCTTCCTACAACTTCCTTCGTACATCATACATCTTCTTGCTTCCCGCCATGACTGCCTTCTGTGCATCCCTAACTGAGAAATCGGTGCGCGGGCTACCTTCGCCACGGGAACTGCGTGTCCTTGCAGAACGGAAGCGCGCTCCGAGCACGTACGTGTTCCGTTTGACAACCCTGCCTTAAAGTAAGGACTAACATTCAACTTGAAAAGTGTTACTGTCGCATGCAAAGAGTATATATTGTCGCATGGACATATGTACTGCAAAGCGTCATAGGGAATTTTCATTACTTTTGTGTTGGCGATTGTTGTTGCCAACATTATCGTGATAATGCGAAAAGTGACATTTTTTGATTCACGTTTGCAGCAAAAAATGACGACTCCGGGAGATTCCGCCAACATTTCAACCGTGCATTTACCATTGTGATCGTTTGTAATTATTTCGAGTGACTTGCGCTATTATTTCCACAATTTTACATTGGTTTTATTTTAGTTATTTCACGTCTAGTAGTGCTCTCAGTGAAACCCTTATACCCGCTAAAACAAAAAACAATCACCCTAATTTGAAATATCCCGCCAGGGGCGCAAATTCTACGCTTGCCATGGGCGTCCGAATACGTAGATACGCCTCTGTTTGTGAGAAAATGTATGACTTTTTGATTGAAAAGTGTTACAATACAAGAAATATCCAAAGCTGTCTTAGACGATCATTCCCAGTACTTGGAGCCAATTAAACGTAAACAGAAATTGTTTGAGTTATTTGTAAGTGATTTTTTTTATTTATATCGAATTTTGAGAATAAACTGAATTGTTAGGTAGCCGAGGTAAGGTTTACATATTTTACTAACGTTCAGAAACATTAAGAATGTTATGTTAATATTTATTTACTATGTGAAGATAATTAACATGGGTGGTTCTTAAATAAATAAATAAATCAGTCTTATCTTTAAATAATGCTGAAGGTTATATGTGATAGAGCAATTTTTTGTGAAAGCTGTACCACAACTTCCAAGGTTTGTTGTGAAAAAAAAACCTTCAAAAATATTAAGTCAGCTTTGCAAAGAAACAGTTTACTTGCGTGTGACGAGAACGCAGATTTAATAACGATCATTGACATAATTTGTGAACACTTTTTTATCAGAGGTCGTGAAGAACATAACCGCTGTTACTAAAGAAGTAATGGAGATGCCTAAATACTTGAATTCAAAGTCTCTAAATAGAAAAGTTTTGTATTTGTAATGCGGATCTCCGTATAGGTGGTTATTTCACGTAAGATATGACCCAGAACGCAAAAAATACCAACCTCCCGGAAATCACCCGCCATTCTTACTGCATTGGCTTAGGGACTTTTGATTACAATTTAAGTTGGAGAAAGTAGGTGCCAACCCCAACTGAAATACCCAAAGTAATGGAAGTATTGTAGTCAGGGACTTTTCCTTGGCTGGCAACTGGTACACGTGCGTAAAAATTAACTTCCTGCCAACTTCAAGCGTTTGAACCCTGCAACACGTCGTGTGGAGATACTGAGGTTATGCAAGCGAGCAGCATCCCGCACTTGCTCATTTCAAAATCGTTTTCCTTGCGTTTCCAGTGCGTGATTGGTTTCGGAAGGGAACTTGAATTGTGTTTTGCGATTGACATTTGTAAAATATGTCTTCAAATTCGAGAAGCAATTCTCCAATTAAGCAGAAAAGGAGGTGGATATTATCGAGTGGTGAAAGGCAGGTCCTTCTCAACGTTTATAAATATAAGAGCGAGAAAAATTCTCGTAAAGAAGTGCAACTTCCTGAGAGCAGTGTCATTGCCAAAGTGGCTTTAATTGTGGGGGTAAGCTATTAATTTCACAATAATTATTTACATTTTATTGCATGCCAGAATGTTTTTCATGATGAACATGTGTATGTGAATCATAATTTTATAAAATTTGATTTGTACTGTTGTCTTCACACATAGTTTTTATTATATAAAGCTTCACTCTTTATATAGACAACAATAATTATTATCCTTTATTACTGTTGTTATTGTACATTTCCATAAAAACATGAAAACGTATTTAGAGTTCTTATGTTTTTTATGCTAATGTACAATAACAACAGTTATAAAGGATAATTATTGTGGTTGTTTATATATAAAAGAGTGAATCATAATTATTTTATTGAAATATATTACTATAGTACAGAGACCTTATATAACTTTGACAAGTCTTATTAAGTATTATAAGGCAGGAAAACCTATTAGAACTCCGAACAAGAAGAGGAAGCGGTCATGACCTGTGAGAGATTCAAGTTGATGGCTTGTCTAGAGAAGCTATTGCCAGGTATATTTATCAGGAAGCTGATAATGGTAAGAGATTTTGTATTTAGAGGAATGATGAAGTATGTGACTCACTTTTGAAAGACTTTCCAAGACCAATTCATTTTGCAACACGCAGGAGACTCTCACTTCAAGAGGTATGGCAGTATGTAAAGAAAATTATGATACTTTCTTATTCAAAGGGTTGTGCACAACATTGTACAGAATAATTAAGAAATTGGGTTTAGCATGGAGGAAGAAGACCCACATATTTGTAATTGTGAGACAAATGAAATTATTGTAAAGAGGTTGTATTTTGTGGCAGACTACATGAAAAATAAGAGAAGTGAAAACCCAAAGACTGTAGTGTATCTAGAGGAGACATGGATCTATATAAATGGTAAAGGAGACCTTTCAAAATGGTTATATTACTTATGTGTAAAAATTATGAGACAAAAACTATCTTTTCCAAAAGGTTCAACTACATATTCAAGGCTTCAACCAGGCACCAGTAATGGAATAATTAAGAGAACCAGCAGAAGGAAGGAGGCTAGTTGTGGTTCATGCAGGAACAAGAGGTTTGTACCAGGTACATGTGTTTTGATTTTTCATGACATTATGTACAAACTAAGGCATGTATACGAGTTGTGACACTTTGTAGGTGCTGGTCTGATTTTTGCTACTGACCTTAAAAGGGGGCAAGATTATCACAGAGCAATGAACAGTTGTACTTTTGAATCCTGGGTTAAAGAAACAACTGATTCCTGGCATTCGCAATTTAAGACCATGCATCATTATCATGGACAATGCTTTTTACCATTCAAGACAGGTAGAGAGGAATCCAACAGCAAAGTGGAGAAAGGATCAATTGATTGTAAGCTTCAGAAATGAGACGGAACTATTTTTTACATAATGAAATAAGTAATGTAACCAAATATTACATTTCATTATTATTTTGAATTATCTTTCTGTTGTATCAGTGTAATAAATTTTAAAGTATCCACCTTAAATATGTTCAAATATATACATTAACACTTGTGATAAATATATAACTGACCATCAATATGTTGATAAAGGTATGTAGTTGATGACATGTTGGCTGCAGAAGGGCACACAGTTTTGAGACTGCCACCATATCATTGCAAATTCAATCCTATTGAAAACATGTGTGGGGCATTTCAAAAAGCGTACTACAACAAAACTGTATGTGGAAGGCCAGGGCAAGGAACGGAGAGAACAAAAGCTGTGTGGAATGAGGCAATAAATCAGGTAATGTTTTCAAGAAATCACTATTAGAAAAACGTAAATAGATTGCAACATAATTGTAATTTTTTAAAAAGTAGT
>JAHLJT010002675.1:0-13067 GCA_031308135.1 Acheta domesticus
TCTATTTGTTATAACTCAAAAACACTCACTTTCCATAAGAATATTTATTTACAAAAATCTGGGCCAACTCGGCCGCTATGTACAGTTACCACAAAACTTCATATACAAAAAAACAATCTGCCATCTGGCTGAAACCACGCGCCGAGCGCTCTACTGCCGGTGATCCTCCGCCGGCGTCCTTTTATTTGGGCCAGCTCCCGCGCAAGGCTTCCCGCGGCTTCCCCTGATTGGCCGGTTCACCAGTGCGCGGAGCCAGGTAACAGGCGTGGCTGGTTTCTGAGCACACCCTTGGCGCGCTTGACGAAGCTCAGCGCGCCTGATGCCGACGCTCTGTGCTGCGCGCTGCCGGAGGCGGGAACATGCTGCCGGCGCTCTTTGCCGCGCAGTTAGCGCGGCAACTTTGAACTGCCCGTCCGCATACTACACACCCTCCCCACCGAAGTTGTGATGTAGGGGGTGAAACGACGCAGTCGGTTGCTCCTCCGCAATGCCGGCCGCTGCTGCGACTGTAGAGATGGCTCCTCGATGGTTGCGCCGGAATCCAGTGTGGGCCGCTCCTCCTGCTGGCTTGAAAAGGGAAAACGCATTACACTTTCTGTTGCCCTGCTCTGCGCTGGCCCCCCCGCCTGTTGCTTATCTACTACAGAATCGTAGTACCGTCTCCTAATCTGTGATTGATGCCGAGAGATTGCTCTATCTTCTGTCCTGAGGACGTAACTCTGCCTCCTCTTACTGCAGTTACTATTGCTGGTTGCCACTTACAATTACTTCCGTACACTCTTACCAGTACCTTATCTCCTCTCTTGATTTAGCGCCTTTGGTTGACACTGGCACTTCTTCTTCCGGAATAACAGGACAATAAGGTACGGGGCTGCCGACCATGCAATACTTGAGCGGGGCTTCTACCTGACATATTTGGTAACGTCCCTATAGGTGGTCAACATGCTAAGTAACGCCTGCTCTACTGATGCACCCGCTCTAGTTGCTTTAAGCATGGCTGACTTGAACGTCTGCACTAATCTTTCCACCTCTCCATTTGACTGAGGATGGAACGGTGGAGCCAAAATGTGCTGTATCCCGCTACTTTTACAAATTTTGAAATTCCGCTGATATGAACTGCGGGCCGTTATCGGAGATCATACTCGTGGGAGGCCTTCTGTTACGAAAACTTTCTTCAAAGCATCAATGTATGTGGTGCAGTTGTGTGTTGCATGCGCATACACGTACGGATAATTTGACAATGCGTCACTACTAACAACCACATATGCCCTAAGACAAGGACCACGCCAAATCTACATGTATGCGGTCCCACGGCTCGCAGGGTTGGGGCCATGAGCTTAAATCCGCTCTCGGCGCTGCCTGACTAGTTTGGCATGCTTCGCAATGCTTGCTCATCTCCTCTATATCTTTGGTTATTCCTGGCCAATAACAATAACGGCGGGCTGCTTGCTTTGTCCTGGCTATACCCCAATGACCCTCATGTAAAAGGCGTAATACCTTTGGTCGCAACTTATGCGGAATCACTACCCTAACTCCTTCATCGCTAGCCAGTAATAATACGCCGCCCTTAACCGACAGCCTGTGTTGGAGCTTATACCATTCCGTCAGCGCCCTGGTTCGCCTATGCGCGCTGGAACCACCAGTTTGCACGTGGTACAGCACTTGCCTGAGCTGCGGATCCTTCTTTGTTTCCTTTGCCACTTGATATGACGAGACTGGAAAACCTGATACTGCCTCCTCTTCGGCTTGGTCCAGCTGGAGACAGGCGATGTCCTCAGAGTCAAAAGTTGCATCCGGCCCTTGCGGAGACGGGATAGTGCATCTGCGTTAGCATGCTGATATGTAGATCTGTAAAGTATCCTGTAACTATAATCAGACAGGAAAAGCGCCCACCTTTGCATCTTACGCGCCGTATTATCTGGGATACGCTTGTGTGGCGAGAACAAAGACACCAACGGCTTATGATCAGTAATGATTATGAACTTTGACCCATACAAGTATTCATTGAATTTTCTCACGCCGTATACAATTGCTAAAGCTTCTTTTTCTATCTGAGAGTAATTCTTCTGGTGAACATTCAACGTTTTTGACACACAAGCAATTGGCCGCTCAACACCCTTAGCATCCTTCTGCGAAAGGACTGCCCCAATACCATATTCTGATGCATCTACAGCTAGTATAGTCGTTCTATCTGGCAAAAAATGTTCCAATTTAACTGCCTGCATTAAATTCTCTTTCAACACTCCGAATGCCTTGTCACAATCTGCCGACCAATGCCATTTTACGCCTTTCTTACGCAACGCGTTGAGGGGTGCTGCTATTTCCGCCATGTTCTTGATAAATTTGCCATAGTAATTAATCTTCCCCAGAAATGACTGTAGCTGCTGCAAATTAACGGAACCGGAAGCTGCTGAATCGCCGTTGAGTTTTCTCCGGTTGGCCTGATCCCCGAGCTATCCAACACGTGACCTAGATAAGTAATCTGTTCTTTAAAAAAATCACACTTATCCAAGTTAACCCTTAGGCCCCATTCATTTAAAGTCTTTAATAAGAGATTCAAGTTTTGTAGATGTTCCTCCTCCGACTCGCCCGTTACCACTATATCATCTAGGTAGTTGGCGCTGCCCTTCACCTGGGCTGTCAGCGTATGCAGGCAGCGCTGGAAAATAGCCGCAGCTGAAGCGACCCCGAAAGGCAACCGTTGTATCGGTAAAGCCCGAACGGTGTGTTAATTACCAATAAGTTCGCAGACTCTTCATCTAACGGATCTGCAGATACGCGTCCCGCAAATCTATTTTTGAAAATCTCTGCCCGCCCGCTAGCTTCTGAAAAAGCTCTTCTGCTCTGGGGATGGGGAACTGCTCTACCATGAGTTGCGCATTAACGGTGCTCTTGAAATCTCCGCACATTCTAATTTTACCGTCTTTCTTTTTTACTATGACTACTGGAGTTGCCCATGCACTAGTACTGACGGGGGTCAAGACGTCCAAATCTACTAACCTGTCGATTTCCTTTTTTACTTTATCTTTCACTGCCAGGGGAACAGGTCGTGCTTTAAAAAATTTAGGGGTGGCATCTTTCTTCAACTGCAAATGCGCCTCAAAAAATTTGCATTTTCCCAATTGCTCCGAAAAACTTCTGAATTCAAGTCTATCACATTCTTTACCTCCTTTGGCAGGGCGCTAGTCTGAATGACAAACGCGTCCTGAACCGTAAATCCAAATTGTGAAAACATCCATTCCTAGAATGTTAACCGCATCACGACTGTCCACAACCACCAGTGTTACTTGTCTTTCCATCGCTTTGTATTTCGCTAGCAGGCTTATCTTACCTTTCGTCTTGATCTCTGTCTAGCATATCCATAAAAAACTGTGTTCAGCGAGGCGCAAGGCGGAGAACCCAGCTGCTCATAAGTAGTCATGCTTATTAGAGTTGCTGCTGCACCTGTATCCACCTGGAATAATACAGATTTACCACCTATTTCCAAGTTTACAAACAATTTACTTTTGTCATCACACTGCATAACTGAATAAATACAATCACCATCCCCTTCATCGATGCCTCTTTCTTGCCGCTGGCTTTCGGCATAACCACTGCTGCGTCCTTCTCTGACGTGCCCGCTCACCTCATCGATGTCCATTTCTTGTCGTCTGTTTTCAGCAGAACCACTGTTGCACACTTCTCTAATATGCCCTTTCTTACCGCACTTGTAGCACTCCGCTCTGAGGAATCTGCAAACCTTCCTGTCGTGACTAATAAAACACTGTCTACAAGACTTCAATAGCTTGCCTCTGCTGGTGGAAGGACTTTTTCTTCTCCTGCTGCTTCCTGCTTCGTGGCTTGGCTACCCAATTTTCCTCCTGTACACTCATTTCCTCTACATCTCTTGCTGCTCTATCGCCTAACGTCATCTGATGCGCCGTATGCTTCGTTACCTCATACGATGTTGCTAATTTTAAGGCGTCTTCCAAAGACGGGTTGTTTTGTTGCAATAATGCCCACCGAACTTCTTTTTCCGGCGTATGCATTACCAACATGTCCCGTATCAATGACTCCGCATACGATTTCTCTGTGTTGCATTCAAACGCACAACGCTTCGCCAAACCCTTCAACTCCGTCGCCCAATCGGCATGCGTTTGGCCTGGCTTCATTCTGGATGAATAAAACTTGTAGCGTGCCGCCACTAAATGCGTCTCCCTCGAAAAATGAGCTAGCAGCCGCTGTTTAAGTATATCGTATGACACCTGCGAAATCTCTTCTTCCTTGCTTAACTTACGTAACAACCTATTTAACGGTGCGCCGATTGTGGCCAGAAAAATGCTCTTTTACGAGATTCCTCTTTAATATCATAGCATAACAAATGTTGCTCCAATCTGGCCACATATTCTTCGCAGGTTTTCCTCTGCTGCATCGTAAGTTGCGAACGGCGGGGCTGGGCTGCTCGGTCGTGACGAAATTGCCGCTTGCTGCAATGTCTGCACCATCATCGCCATCTGCTGCTGCTGTTGCTGCTGTAGACACGCCATCAGTTGTGAAAATTGTTCCGCGTTCATTTTCCTTTTTACTCGTCGCCACTGTTATAACTCAAAAACACTCACTTTCCATAAGAATATTTATTTACAAAAATCTGGGCCAACTCGGCCGCTATGTACAGTTACCACAAAACTTCATATACAAAAAACAATCTGCCATCTGGCTGAAACCACGCCGAGCGCTCTTCTCTACTGCGGTGATCCTCCGTCGGCGTCCTTTATTTGGGCCAGCTCCGCGCAAGGCTTCCCGCGGCTTCCCCTGATTGGCCGGTTCACCAGTGCGCGGAGCCCAGGTAACAGGCGTGGCTGGTTTCTGAGCACGACACCCTTGGCGCGCTTGACGAAGCTCAGCGCGCCTGATGCCGACGCTCTGTGCTGCGCGCTGCCGGAGGCGGAACAATGCTGCCGGCGCTCTTTGGCCGCGCAGTTTAGCGCGGCAACTTTGAACTGCCGTCCGCATACTACAACTATTGAAACCTAATAGTTTGTATTTGAGCAAATTGTACCGAGGATTTTTTTGTCATTTCTAAAACAGTCTACGGGAACGATTACTTTCGGGGGGCATTTTGGAATATTCGACTTCCACACACATCTGTATTAACTGAATTCGAATACAGTAAAAAATTGAAAGCCAACTTTAGAGCTTCTGTCCACGTGAGAAGTGTGGTTTTTTTCGTTGGATTCCCTGGAAACTCTGGAAAAAATCAAAATTTAAAGCATGTTCAATTTTGGACAAGAAATTTACAAATATTTCCATTGTATTAATTCGCGTGTACTCATATGTGCGCCTACGGAGTAAACTCCTATACTCATGGGTACTGCTTACGACACCATGTGGCTGAAACTGCACCAATGCTACTGAGAAGGAGGCTGCCCAACATTAAATATTTTGCCGATTCACGTGTCGCGTTATGGAACAGTAATTGGTATTCTGTACTGCGTATAGAAAGAACTGTTGTGCTTTATATATATATATATATATTATATATATATATATATATATATAATTGCAGCCCTTTTGAAGACTTTAATTACTTGTCAATGTTACATGAGAGTATATAAATGTGTTTCTTGAAGCAGTGGGTGAAACCATTTTGGTGTGGTTTTATGGAGGTGCATTTTCGCTGCACCCTTAATACTGCAGTTGATGTGTTTGCTCGCGACGCTCACTTTCCCCACGGTCCCTTCACATTTAAGCAGAGAGGCGCATCGTCTGCAAACGCAAATGCAAGGTGCCCCCTTCGCATCTCCTTTCGCGTCCCCGGTTGAGCAAGCCCCCCCCCCCCACCTCCCGCCTCGCGTCCCACCATCCCGCGCACTAATGGGTACGACCCGGGCAGTGGCGTGGCGTGGCGTGGCGTGGCGTGGTGTGTGCCGCGGCGGGGCGGGGCGCGGGATGGCGGGGCGGGGCGGCGTGCGGCGTGGCGTGGCGTGGCAGGGCGGGGGTGGCGTGGCGTGGTGTGGCGTGCCGCGGGACGCACGAGCCCTGCGCCGTGCCCACTCTATTCTTCCTGGACCAAGTGCTTTTACAAGTGTATACTTGGTGGGTACGGGAGATTTGTTCGTGACTTACTAACGTTTCCAACCCACTCAACAATGAACTGAAGGCACGGTTTGCACGGTCCTTTTTCATCATTTTTTCTGGACAGAGAATGGTGGGAAAGGGACGTTCGTACTTATGTAGTTCTGTTTCGGTATCTTAGCTGGATGACATCGAAACATTATGCGTTTTATTAAGTCATTTCGTTTTCTACTCGTAACCGCGATGAAAATACGTCCTCTGGAAGCCGCCGGAAAGGGTGGAACATCAAACAATCGAACATTGCATCTATGATGACAATTTAAGTTAGGTTATTTTAGGACAGCACGGAACAAGATGACAGAACACAGTACACGTTTTATTTCTCATCACTGAATCACTTCACATTACAATTATACTCATGAGAATGCTACCAGAAGCTCACAAAAGGAACAAATTCCATTGTACGGGTGGCAAACGAGAATAAGTTCCGTAGTGTGACGCCAGGAGCGCGATACTCAAGCTGAAAGGAACATGCATCATTTTTCTGCACAATTACATCCCGTCTGTTCACTTGTCTGTGCCAGATCCCGTCTGTTCACTTGTCTGAGATATGATGAGAACGTGATATGATGCAATGGACAAATGTTATGATACCGAAGGCCCGAGTTTAGGAAATTACAAATGTTTAAAAAAATTAGTGATATTCTTCAAAACTAGAAATTTAAATAAAACCATATACATTTTTTTCAAAATATGAAAAGTTTTCCTCTTAATTTTCCGTACAATAAAAGCAATTTTAAAAAGAAAATTTTCTCAAATACAGATTCAATTTTTTCTCGTTTAGTGCGAAGTTCGTAATGGCGCAGGCCTGATTTGGTTGAACTCTGTGAATTTTCAATAATGCGAGAAAGTATGTGCTGTTGTATCGCCTGTAGTAAGACTTTGGACCGGATGGAATCGTTACCGTGGCCAAACGCAGAGAAGCGGCCCACGAATATTTCCGTCGGGCGCGCGTGTATCTCCCTCCACCTCTGTCTCTCTCTCTTCCTCTTCCTCTTCCTCTTTCTCGTTCCGTGCCCCGCGCTCCTGTCTTCGCGGCGACAGAGGCGTCGTGAGCGAGCGAGCGACTGAGCGTGCGAGCGCACGTGTGCGGGTGGGCGGGCGAAGGCTGTCTGCCGCCCGGTAGCGCCTCCCGCAGGGGCCCACCCCCGCGCCGCGCCAGAACCCGTTCGCGCGGCGGAGGCCGTGACGACGACGACGACGTTGTCTTTCGTTCAGTCATTCTCTATTTCCTCTATCCGCAACATCAACTGCTGCGGTCATCAGACCCCTATGTGTAGTGGATTTTATATCGCGGGAGGTGGCAGTATTCCTTCCCCCGCTACAACGTGAGACGCGGCCCCGACCTACACTTCCCTCTCATCGGTTGGCTCGCGTGCTTGCGAAAACCAACTTGTCGATATTTCTTATAAATTGTCGTAAACTCGTTCTTCCTTTATTGATCAATGGCTATTCTAATGGTATTAGTAGTATAAGTAAGACGATGTTGTGTTATTGGAAGAAGAAGTTAAGGATTGATGTAGAAAAATTGCTGCATAATTGTGAAAGTAATTACGAAAAATTTAATTAATCAGTGAAGTATGCACCAAGTAATAAGTTCACGTTTGGGGATAAGTTTCAATTACTTAATTGTATACCTTAAACGATGTTA
Source organism: Acheta domesticus (assembly GCA_031308135.1). Taxonomy (NCBI): domain Eukaryota; kingdom Metazoa; phylum Arthropoda; class Insecta; order Orthoptera; family Gryllidae; genus Acheta; species Acheta domesticus. The sequence continues at coordinate 7,766 of JAHLJT010002675.1, forward strand.
AATCTTGATTTCATTTACTAATTCATAAACTCATAAATATGTGTCATATATTCCCAAATGTATATATTTTATTGTAATAATAAAAGTTAAATTGCAATAAAGTGCACTAAATGTTTCACACATTAAATGAGTAATGGATAATTAATGTTTTTTGATTATCGATCAGGGGATTCAGTACGATTGGCGTTTATATACTCTTTCTGGTATTGAAAGCAGTTTCAATATAATCTTCTTTATAAATGAAACTGGTGTGTGTGTGTGTGTGTGTGTTGGTGAATTCAAAACAATTGCGTTTTTATAATCTCATATGCTTATTTAGATGAATTATACTCGTCAAAAACATTGAATTATTTTTACTAATTTTATCTGTTTGGGATAATATCAGGAATGAGTTACCACCCGATTTTGGTTTTCACTGAAACTCTTTTCTATTTTGTCAGTGTTTTCGAAATATTAGATAGACTATAAGTTAGTAAGAATATACGTTATTCTGCTTACATTTGTCTTCTTTCTTAATGATTGATTTTTATTTTTTAATATTTATATATTTTATCCATAGAAATGTACCTGAGGATGGGAGACGTACAGATCTCTGAAAAGTTGTATGTCCAGACTTTAGTGTGGAATAAACCAACTTTCCTTGATTTTTATATTTTAGTGCGTACTGAATTTACCGAACATTAACATAATTGTCTATAAGAACTAAAACTGAGTGATAATTTTGAAAAGGTTTTGTAAATTCAATTGCTTTTAATTAAATTTTAAGATTAATTAGGGATAAAAACAGTTTAATTGGGTTTTCTGTGTAACTCGCGAATGGTCTCAAATAAGTGTACATTTTATGATTATGAGATCATATTACTTGGAGAACTCGGAAATGTCATCTAAAGCAAGGTTCTAAACACACAAGAAGAAAATAAGTCTCCCGTGCTTCCTTCGCAGCTATTTTATCGTGCATTGTTGAATAACAAATAGGTTGTAGACTGCATTAGCACACCGAAATTAATTATTCATAAGTGTTTTAGATTATCTTTCTTCAACCTTGCTCTTAAGTTGCTAGAAACTGGGTGACACTTTTAAGTAAAACGGCTTCATGCAAGTTGCATAATGGAAGTTTCAGTGCCAAGCTATGAATATAATGTTTGTTGGCACGTTATGGTGCAGCATTAGATTTGATTTTCGAAAGTTATTATATTTCACAAAATTTAATATTAAAAATAAATTGATTTTCGCAACAATATTCTCCATTTACAGAATATTACAGTGTAATTATTATATATTTAATGATAATAAAAATATTTTAAAATTCAGTCAATGTCAAGTCAGGTATGTACTTTTAGTTTGACTCTTCAATGACACTTTTTTTATGATTTCCACTTTTTAATTTATATTACAACTCAATCTAGGCATGTTGATCAGCGTTTCTTGTAGCAAAGTTTCTAGTTATCGTATTATTGCAAATTTTAATTGCAACTACTGCAGCAACTGTTACCTTAATATGCTGCTGTTTCTGTCTCCTGCATTTCCAACATGTTTATGATTACTTTTCTTGCCAAAGCTCAGCAGTAATAGTATGTATGTATACGTGCCAATTTTTCTTTTCGATCTAATGTTATTCTCTTTGCCTTACACCCTTGCTGCTGCCATTGGTCCGGAAGTGATCAAGTTCTTGACTCAACCCAAAACCTCGTCTGGAGTACTGTGGAATTACGTGTAACTATTCACTAATAATTTTTCTTATATCTTTAACTCCTTTCATGTATCCTACGCGGCAGTGTCAGAAAATAAAACCTCTGAAAACACATATTCGTGCCACCAGACCATCCCACTTTTCACCACGCCCACTTTCGCGCGTGGACCGCCCTCCATTCAATCTCCATCACCTCACCCAAGCGCGACAGGCTTGTAATCATCTGCGCAATGGCCATCATGCCTCCCATATCCTCACAGCGCTGTCCCCTCGCGACCATCTGTGTCGCCACAGCGCCCGCCGCCGCGAGCTGCACTTTCTCGCGCAGACCTCAGCGAATAAATCTGCCGGTGGCCAGGGCCCTCGGCGGCGGCGGCGGCGGCGGCGGCGGCGCGGCCGCGGGAGCGGCTCTTGAGCTGCCAGTCAGCAGCGGCGTCTCCCAGGGGCGATATGAGGGTACCCGGAAACCCCGCCGCGCGCGCGGTGGGGCTCCGGCCGCTGGAGCTGGACGCGAGCCGCCCGCCCCGAAGAAAAAGGCAAACCGGGCTGTGGCGTGAAGAGTCCTCGGATTGGCTCAAGGAGAGAGGAAAGCGCTTGCGATTAGTCGCCGTGAAGAAGCGCACATCCAGGAAGCCGGTTCGGCGGAGGCGGCAGCCGCGCCGATGTTCCTGTTCTCACGCCTTGACACAGTCTCTTCAGCCGGCGTGATTAGCCGTTGATTCATTTTGTTGTTTGTTTGTTTTTTTATATGACGACGTGTTGCCTTTTTCGCGTTTGAGGTTGACCAAGCGAATCTGCGGAGTTTCCACGTTTTCTTCCGTCGTCTCTTCTCTTCTGTCTTCATCCATCGTTTCGTATATGTTTCTTATGATTCGTCGTGCTTTTCATTTCAGGTCCTTTAATGAAGTGACATAAAAATAATGTGATTTTGATTGTATCGTTTCTTCACGAGGTCGTGCAACCTCTTCTCTTCTCTAAAGGTCTTTAAAATTTTAAGTAATCCAAAAATAACAAACTTTTGTCTAGGTGTCAAAGTTTTGGAAACCCTCCAAAATCATTTAAATTCGAAATATGTGAAATATTCTATTCTCCACGAAATACAAAGTAATAAACGCGGTTTCATTGTTTATTCCCGTTCTATCGTATTTTCTTTCCTGCACAAAATGTCTATCCGGCCAAGAAGCTAATTTTGATGGGGGCAATCTATTTGTGAGGTATTAGGATATGGACCCTATTGAGTGTAGGTCAGTAAAAATACCCAATTCAAACTGCCAACGCTTTTATTAGACCTTCACCAGGGCTACAAACAATGAATTTTTTACTCATTAAGTACAATTGCTTAATTATCTGAATACCTACTAGCCTATTACACAATTAGATGTTTTCAGCAATTGTTGTACTTAATGCGTAAAAAATTAATTTGTTTTGTAGCCCTGGTGAAGGCTTATAAAAGCGTTGGCAGTTTGATTGTGTTTTTACTGACCTACACTCAATAATGGTTCCATGCTATTAATCACAGAGATCAAGAATCGAGCACATTTGTTGCGCTATATTTTCCGTGGTTGTGGAGTAGCCCTTGGGGCACGCCATGTTCGCCGCCTGTCCTCGCGGAGCGTCGGCGGGCGCGGGGCGCGGGCGCCGTGAGGACGAGGCAGGTGGACCGCCCTCGGGGCGGCGGCGCGGAGCGGAGCGGAGCGGTCGATACGACGGGAGATTCGCGCTATCGCCCATCGCGGCGCCGATCTCACACCGCCCGCTTGGGCGGCGCCGCTATCCTTGTAAACACGCGTTGCCACTCGCTCGCCTCCGCGGGCCGCTCTTCCTCCTGCAGACAACGCTTTTGCTGGCGAAGTGAATACCCCGCTGCTTTTAAGGCGAAATAATTCTTTTTTTTTTTTACGCAACGGCTTCAGTTTGGAACAGTAAATCAAATAGTAATGTGTGTACTCCGTGTTTTGCTACATGAAAATTTGCTTTTCAAACAATTGCCAATTGATATTTCTATATACAACTACCAGTACTTTTAAGGATTTTATAAAAATATTCGTTGTACACTTACTATTTTCTTGCTTCGTTCAGAGCCTTTTCGTGTATTTTTCTTGTGTAGAAGAACTTGCAAATGCCTAGAAATGGATTACAGTATAGTCATTATTATGGCTTTACAAATATGTTATCGAAGTTTATATAATTCTGAAAATAAGTAATTCTTTTTTGGTCACTATCGTTACTTTTCAGGCATTTACCTTTTGTCTTCCTTCGCAATTAGTTATCTATCTGTAATACTTTACCTGACATTTTGTAACTGCCCAAGAACATTTGTGCACAGTGAATTATGCTTTCTGTACTACATAATCATTACTCCTTTTTTCTGCTCTTCAAGCAGTTTACTCGAAGATTTTCACAAGCCCAGACTTTTGCTCTTTAGTAGATCTACAATCCACTCTTTCAGAAATACTTGCTGCTCTCCAGAGAATTCCTCGTGCCTCTTTTTATGTTCATTTGTATTTTTTGTATTACAATAGTAATTCCTATTCGAAGCTTGGCATTCTGCGCACGACGTACACGAACTGGCGTCTGAATCGAATCGATAACTGGGTTACGATGTCTAATGAATAATTATGATCTAGGGTCCCCTACAGGAGCGCCACACAACTGCGCGCAATGTGTTCCATTCATTGATCACTCGCGGGTTCTGAAATGTACTTAAATGTATGTTGTACTTCTCAATGGGGGAAGCTAATTGGTATTCCGTCGAGAATTCTAAGGAATTTATTTTGTTCTTTTTCATTTCTTCGTTTCGCAATTCCATTCAACCCACGCACATGCCTTTTGATGTAGTTCCGGGTTCGAACCTGCGGACCAACCAGTGGGATTTCAGTTTCTTTTTTCAAGGCGGCCCTCGCGAATACTGGTTTCCTGCCTAAATTATGGCCCTACACCAGGAACCCCCAAACGCAAGGGGGGGAGCGGTTATGTAACCGCCCGCCCACACGCTTGCTCAGCTTCGGCGGACGCGGCGGCCCGACGGGTGGGCGGGGGCGGGCTGTAAAACAGGGCCCGCGCAATCACTCACGTGTGCACACGTGTCGGAGGAGCCGCAGCGCGCGGAGCGTATCCCAATGCGCGTTTCCGTCCGTCGCTCGGCGGCGCGCGGCGCGCGGTGCGGCTGCATTGTGGAGGAATCTGCTGATGAATAATTCGCGCTGCGGCCACTCCGTCCACTTGCGGGCGCGCGCCGGCGGTCGTCATGGGTCGGGCACACAAAGACAGCGGGGCGGGCGGGGCTCAGGATGGCGTTTGGGGGGGGGAAGGACCAGTTGGGGGCGGGGATGGATGAGTTGGGGCGGGGATGGATGATGGGGTGTGGATGAGTGGGATGGGGATGGGGCGGGGGGGGGGTGGGTGAGTTGTGGTGGGAAGGGTGAGTAGGGCGGGATTGATGAATGCGGCGGAATGGTGTTGAGTTAGGGTGGGGGGGGGGAAAACCAGTGGAGCGGGGATGGGTGAGTTGGGCGGGGATATTTTCGTATCAGTTGGGCCTGGGAAGGATCTGTTGGGGGCGGAGATGGATGAGTTGGGGCGGGGAAGTTTAATTGGTCCGGGGAGGATCAG
>JAHLJT010002676.1:0-13110 GCA_031308135.1 Acheta domesticus
TAATCTTAACTGTTATACTTTTTTTCACCAATGATTTTTTTAGCTGTACAGATAGTTCAAGACATAACAACATTCAACTATTCAAAGATTTTACATGTTATATTCTAGTTCTAAAACAATTTATGGATTTCCATTGCTTTAGCATTTCAGATGCCTCCTATATATTTCATGTTGTTTGGCAAACTCAGCCAAATCTCTGAATTAAATTAATCACTTTCTTGCTGCATTTGTAAAGAAATATATTTCTCTATATCTATATCTATACATTGAAGGAAGCCAGCTCCACTCCATCTGGTCAATAATCCAAACATCTGTATATTTAAGGAAACTCCTTGTTTTACATTTCAGACCCAAGTCCACTTAGATATTGTAGGTGGATAATTTTTTCAACACATACTTCCTTATTACTTAACACTATTTGTGTAAACACAAAAATAAAGTAAACAGTTATCAACTACATGTACAACATATTACAACATTTATCCCGATACTTTTTAACCTTTGAAATCAATACACAAGTTTCAAAACCTGTCTTTTCTTCTGCATAATTGATAAAATTAGACTACCCATATCAAGAATTCAAAACTAAAACAATATTTTATAATTATGATTTCACTGAATTAGTAAAGTTTTGAACTATGCAGTCTTAAAATTTCAGGCATGTGGTCTAAAAATGCCTATATGCCATAAATAACATTTATTAAGTGTTAGTTGTGTGTCCTCTGTTTCGAGAAATGTTTCTAAACTCATTTACAAATCAGTAGTTTTTATCAAAACTGATTTACTTAACAATGGGAACATATTTTCATGCAAAGTTTATATTTGTAATTACAATGTACATCACAGAAATCACATTCATCAGGAGTCAATGTCATACAGTTCACTACAAGAAATCCATATACAATACATTAACACTATCTTTACAACACGTTACCAGATGGCATTAAACAACTCAAATCATATACACAAATTTAAGTTCAAAATAAAATCTGCTTCTGCGTGTAACTGTTTCATGAGACTTAACTCGACGCATCAAAAAGAAAAATAATATTTATTTTAACAATGATATACAATCATTAGTTTACGTTTGCATAACTATATTATTTTTTTTTTAATACTTAAATATCCCTGTAACAAGTAATATGTTGCAGCTTTTGGTCAATGACACCCCTACCACCATTTCATCAAGATTTGCCCAGTTCCCTGATTCGTTGAGGCAAATGCTGAGATGACCTCTTGTTTTGCTTCTGGCATAAATGTACCTTCCTATGTGCATATTTAGTTGAGTTTTCCTTTTGTTATAGACAGATTTTATATGAAGGACCACTTTGACAGCTTGTCTTGGTTACTACTGACATATAACTGTGGGTTATGTCCATGTACTCAATTCGTTCAGTTAGCTCATTATGTAAATGGTTTTCATCACATGTTACCATGCATCTTCTCTCATGACATTCATTTCCTAACCTGTCAAATTAGTCCCATCTTACCTTCTATAGTCGTGGTCTCCAGTAGTGGTAGGAATAGAGACAGGGGTATGTGTTACTATTTTTTTATAAATTTTAACAATTCAATTCGTAGTTTGTTTCACAATGCGAACAATTTTCTATTACTTGGAAGCAAAATGTTATATTTTCAAACTTACTGAACCTTACTTTGTTGGTACTTCTATTTATCATTAAAAAGTAGGGAAAGGACTCCAAATGCGTGCACATTGTATTTCTCCCCCATATGTCACATTTAGTTTTTTTACTGTTCATTGAAAAATAAATCAATTCATTGAACATTTGAGATTGTTTTCTTGCTTTGGATTATCACAACTAAAATTAGTATTAAATGTAGCTTTTCTCTTGCCTATCCTTCATCGTCCACATATCAACTAAATCATTTTTATCCAACAAGTTAATATACCATTACAACAGCTAAATGATTAACTATTAGCTTTTAACTAATTTATTGGAAGATATGTACAGTACATCAACAGTCATTTCTCAGCTAGACTAGTAATCTTTAGTGGCAATAACATATCATAACAGAGCATCAATACACATAAGACTAGCAAATTTCTAATTTGGCATCTGTAGCCAAACCACCTAACAATGCTTCTTGAAGTCACAGAGGTTAAGATCTTGAGACACCATGGGTTCCTGGTTGGATGGCTGACCGGGAACCCTGGAAACTATGGCATCAAGCTCTCGCCAAAAGGATAAAAGACATGTCGTGAAAGTGACTTATGACCATGCCTTGATTTTCCTATAGTGGTCAATGACATTAGGCGATTACACCTCTTGCTTTATAGAATGAATATTCTTAATTAATTCGTAAATGTCCTTCTCAACAAGGCTCGTGGCCTCAGAAATGTGCTTACCACAGTTAAAGATTCATTTTCTATGGCAGGAGGTGTATCAATGAAAAAATGTCATCAGCCACTACAGAAAAATCAAAATATAGGGGGTAGATTTTAATGAATGTCATTATTGTTTTCTTTTCACTTTAGAACAATGCTTTTTGTCATAGACAACATATCACTACTAAGTCATCTTCTACCTTCTTTGTCATATTAATTGCTTTTTTTGCAATTTGATCAATTTTAATATCATTTTCAAAAATAAAATTTACAAGATGCAACAAATGTTCTTTACAGAATCCCTGAGTATAGCCTATTCGATTTCTTTACTCAGAAATTTTACTGTCGACCATTGTATGTGATCTAAGGTCCTGTGATGGCTATCAGCATCATTGTTGGTTTTGTGGATTTCATGATAATTCTGTGGTCACGAGGTAAAAGTTCTTAAGTCAAAAATCTTAGATTGGAAGAAGACAAGGGTTAGATTTTTGAGCCTCCACTTGTTCCTATGCTAAACACTATTTCTTAATGTTTTTTCTCGTTAAGGAGGTAACATTTGAGTTTGGTCGCTTTACTAAAAAAATATAGATACTAAACTTGTAGTTTCAGTACTTAACCCAATTTTGCCAAAACTGACTTGAGAACTTTTTCCTGTGACCACAATATTTAAGGCAGGTCCAATCCAAACCAAAAGATTTGTATGAGTTCACTGGAACAAAAGGAAGAAGCCTCAATTACATCAGTAACATATCCAACAGCTTGAGTAGTTCATCTGACCTGGTTTTGATCAATTTTTCTAACATCACTTTTCTTGCTTTTAGGGCATTTTAAAAACATTTTAAGAGTTTTATGGATCACTTTTGGTGATAATTTAGGTCATCAAATTCCACCCCTATTTATGACAGTTTAGGAAAATTACTTCATGGTCAAAATTCCTAAAATTGGCTTGGAAATATTTATTCTAATAGTAACAATTAAAAAAAAAATGTTTCTTCTCAACAAATCCATAAATAAACTATTTCAACAATTCTTCAGCATCTTTCACATAGGAACTCAGTTTACATAAAAAATATCAAAGGTACTTATCTAAATGAAATATGCTAATGTAAGTGCCAATAATTAAAACCCCTAACAAAATGATCATTAATAATTTCTTTATTATTAAATTTTTCCTGTTTCCCTCTATCGATTTGATCATTTCATTGTTTAAAATGAAACTGTTTTACTTTCTTCCAATAACTTCTGTTTGTTTCTTCATCAGTCGTACAGCAACACTATTCATAGCTTCACAAGGTCTTTTTTAATTTTTGATATGGGTATGTCTCCAAAATCTGTTTACAGCATACCACATGGTTGCTGGGATGAAAGGGAAATAATTTCTTATTCAAGGCCCTTTTCTTTGCTAAAATCTGACCTCCAGAGAGAAGGCCCATGTAAAGATGATAAATATATGCCATTAAGAGTTTGGTCTGATTTCTCACACTTTTGCAAGTGAAGAAGATACTTCACTACACTTTCACGTGGTTCATATTGTTTTGTCCATTCACTGCCAGATAAAAATTTAAATCTTCCTGAAATGCATCAGTTCGTCTCATTCCTTCTACATCAAGTTTTCCAACATTGGTGTGTTTTAGCCTGTCATTGCCTCTTCTAAATATCGAAATATTTCATAAAACACCAACAATCCTTCTGCCCACACCAGCATTATCAAAAGTGCTGCAAAATAACACCAAATTCATTACATAACTCATAATCTATTCATTATATATTTAAATTTCATTACAGAACACAAAAAGTCATTATCAAAAACAAATCACCAAAACAACTAAAATTTTGAACGAAAAATACTAGAAGTCTTTAGAATTCATAAAACAGTGATGTGCAATAATTCCTAACAGAACAACCAAAAACAAGCATAGAAGAGAGGAAGCTACTCCATACTACTATTTTTCAAGCTTACTTTTATTCACACCACTATGACAAACAACAGCTGAGATAAACTTCTCACATAAGAAATTGGACATGTTCTAACGAGGAAGTTTAAGAAATGTCAATTTTGGAAACGTATTGTAAAGAATAATTAGACATTTTCAATGACATTTGTGTAACATAATTTCAGCAAATCTGCCAAGACTATCCAGATATAGTTACTGACACATGAAATACAAATAAATTAAATGTTGGTTAATTTGTGTGATGAGATTTCTTTCACAGAATTTAGAGCAAGTCATCTTTTCAAAATAAATTACTCACAAATGCAAGCTTAGCATTCACCATAGCATCACTAACTGCATGAATTTCCCTAGTGACTTTTCTCATTTGTTTAGTAAATGGCACTTCACTCATGTTTCTGATTTATGTGGTTCTATCCACACTGGAAAACAAATAATTTTATAATATACAAATCATTTATTGACTGAAGTTAATATTTCAAATAACTCCAATCAGCGTCATGGCAACACCACGAATATAATAATACGGTATTAGCTATTTAATAATCACAGAAATTACTGAATTAAATTTTGCATTAAATTCCAGCTCTTCTTACACTAAGAAATAAGCACGTGATGCAAAATGTAAAACAATGCCTGCTTTAGAAATAGCCTACACTATTCCCCAGATGGATGATTGAATTGGGCAACAAGTAGTAAACAAACATCTGACAAATATCACATGCTTGAGAAGTGACTTATACAGCGCGATTTTTCTAACCGTGCCTCTGGCAGATATCAGCTGTTGACAGTTTCATCCAATCAGGAGCTTAATGTCGCTACACTGACGTCAGTATGCTGACTATGGTGACTATGGTGACATGGTAGAGGATCACCTTCACATCGCGCATAGATCCGTTTTTCAATCACAGAGAAACCAACGTATACATTTAATGGTTAGTTATTAAATCATTTTTCCACAAAAGATTGACAGGAGTTCTATTTAAATTCTAATCTGCTCAAAAAATTACATTACTTGCAAGAGATGACTACAAATACAGTACATTTTGCTGAATCGGCGAGCTGCACTCAGAGGCGCCTGGAATAACTTATAATCGAGTAACATTTGAATAATAGTTTAATGCAGAAATGATTTCAAGTGTGTTTCAATTTTATGGTAATAAACTTTCGAAAACAATTATAACAAAGCTACTTTAAAGAAATTTATTAAAACACAATCATTAAAGTTGCAGGAAGTTGTTTTCAAGGCTTGCCTTCCATGGAAGTATTTGAAATGGAAGATGTACAAGATGAATTAGCAGCGGATTCGTCGATTTTGAATGGATTGAACACACGTGTGCAATCATTAAAGTATTTTCCTGAATAATTTTGGTTGTAACGTTCCACATTGTTTTGATAGCATATTCTTTGTACTCTTCACCATCTAATATTCGTATATTAATTACCTTAAATATGTGTACACTAGCGTACACGTGCGAGAACTCTCGCATGTTAAATCCAACCCTTTCCCTATCTGTCTATCCTTTCCATAAAGGAGAGGAACTATACTGCGATTTTGTAGGAAGAGCTCTCAAGATAACTCAAATCCCATCTTCGCGATGGAATATGACACGGCATTTCGTATCATTCACAGTCGTTCCGCTAGATTCATCAAGACCAGTCTTTGATGCAAGTGCTGAAGAACTAAAAAAAGAATGACCGTCTGCCTGATAAGTGTTTCAGAGTTATAATATTTCAGATGTTCACTCTGCCACCGAGAATGTATGACACTGTGTCATACATATTTTTGTGGTAACATCATGGTGACTTGTGGGTCACCTATGTTCTTATGTGTGAGGGCTAAAACGAATAGATATACGAGCCATTCCATATCGAATCGCCTCGAATTGACACGACTATTTTAAAAAATGTCACGAATATATGTCATTCATTCTGGACATCAAAAAAGAGCACGTGTTTCTTTATTTGCCTGAAAATTGTATTTGTGTAGTTTGGCCTATATTAAATTTTGAATTTTACGCGTACTTTGCAAAACATCATTAATTGACGCTCTGATGGACTTAACATCAAAATTACTGGTTTGCTTGTTTAATTTTTTTATTCATCTGCAATTACTTTCTCAAAAAATAAATATTTCATTAAAATTTGTAATTTTTTTAAAAAAAACGAAAAATTTCTTTATGAACTCTCTCAGATTAAAATGTGAAAAAATAGGGCATATTTCTTGTTCAATTTTCTACAAAACATAACCAGAAAAAAGTGGGCACTCACACGTATAGATAAAAAAAATCTATTGCAATTTTAGTATTCGGGCGCGTGGTTCCTGCCCCTTGCACTAACGAATTGTGTTCGATCAGTCTTGATATTATGCCGACGAACATAAAAAAGAATGGCCCTCTGCCTGATTTGGGTTTCAGAGACATAGTAAATCATATGTTCCATCTCTTTCCCCAGAGGGATGGGTAACCACAAAACGAATGCTTTTCCTCGTGTCAGCGAAACAAATTTTTCTGCAGAGTCCCTTTACGTCCTAGGGACGGGGTGCCCTCCTGACCTTGCTCGTGAAGTACAATCGACCACTTGTCAAGGGACATGGTAAAATTTTATCAACATTAGTCGCAATACTTATAAAGACAAGTGTGCTAGTATTTGTTCTGTAAATCGTGTGTACACTGTGCAACATAAGTCGCGATCAGCGTATGAGATAGATGTTTCAATCTATTTAAACTTTCTGATCACGATTTTTAAAAAGAAATCTCCAAGACGCGTAAACCACAATTGCTGGTGAATTTACAGAGTCATTAGATTGCGAATTTGTGATTCATTTCGGAAGAAAGGGAATCGGCTTTCCAAAACGGTTTTTTTAATGAAGATAGCTCGAGATCAGTGGCTCCCGTGGCATTACCAGATAACCCCACGTCCTTCTGAAGGATGACAGTAAGTTCGCGGAACTACCGTTGATTACGTAGTTCTAAAAAGTGACCCAGAGATTTCAGTGCCTGTCACAACACAATAGAAGGTGCATATCAGTATCCCGCCAAGTTTTATAGAATTCATTGATTTATATAAAGAAAAAGAGATCAAAAAGAGGAGACCTTTTGCGATGGACGAAATTGACCGACTTGATTTGTGATGGGTGAGTTAAAATTGGATTATTTTTGCTGTAATATTCTTCAAAATTGGTATACATCGTGTTGAAATGTGGATTAACAACATGAAGAGGTTAATGTTTACGAAGAGTGTACGTGTTGGCTGAAATATTGTTAACACATTTGACATCCTCTGGAAGGACGTTGGGATTATGTGACATAATTTTACTTTTGCAGAAAGCGCTTGCTTCTACACGAGTTGATGGACATAATTGAAACCCATGAAAATGAATACCTGAAAGTGGTGTTGATATAACATTACTGCCTCCACTGAATGCAATGATGATATAACCGATGAAGATTCGGGAACAGAAGAAAATCCAAGTCCCAATAATCTACACTGCTACGCAACTGAATGCGAAGGTAATAGTGACGATCCTGCAGTTGCAGGCATTGTGTAGTAATGTTTTTGTCAGCAACTTGTGTTGATAAAGCAGACACTTCGGGAAATTCATATTCAGAGAAAAAATTGACCACAGGTAATTCTCCTACAAGCTACCCATCGAAGAAACGTAAAGTTTTTGTTCCCATAAGAAACAAAGAAGAATGTGAATAGATGGAAAAAGAAAGACTTGACTGCTTTTTTAAGATTGAATGGCCTTGATGCATTTAGCAGTTTGAAGAAACGAAAACCCCACTCACTTACTTCAGAAACTTTTTGAACGATGATGTAATAGAGAATGATAACTAAATTACGAATCAGTATGCTGCAAAGAAAAACAAGTTGGGTGACTGTACTTCGAGGATGAAATACTTGTATTTCATAGGAATTTTTCTGCTTAGTGGATATGTTGTACTACCCCGTAGAAAAATGTACTGCAACTAGATAAGATTGTCATAATGACATAGTATCAAATGCATGTCAAGGTGATCGATTTGATTTTATAATGTCAAATTTCCATGTGTGGCAACAATGATCTTCTACACCCCAGACAGGTTTGCCAAAATACGCCCCGTTGCTTATCATGCTGAACACACTTTTCAGAGATTTTGCCCCACGATGAACAGTACCATTCGTTGATGAATCAATGGTACCCTATTTTGGACGACATGGATGCAAACAGTTCATCAAAGGTAAACCACTACGTTATGGTTTTAAATTCTGGTGTGGCGCGGTACGCACTGTGATGGTTAACCTTACATGGTTGGAGCTTACGCAGGGAGCTGGTACTTGCAGTGAATTGTATCAAGACAAAGGCATGGGCTACGGTGTAGTAATGACATACGCTGTCACTACTAACAGAAGTACCATACTGTTTATTCTTTGACAATCTATTTACAAGTGTTCAGTTATTGCTGACTTGAAGATGAGAGGAGTACAAGCTACTGGAACATGTTAGAGAGGAAACAGAATAGAAATTGCCCTTTGACTCCAAATGATCGTTTCAAGAAAGAAAAGATATAGGAACATATGAACATTTTTTCTGATGGAGAAGCTGGAATATCTATTGTGAGATGGAACGACAAATACGCGTTATGACTGTTGCCACACAATTTTGACCTTGTTTCACCCTTGCGGCAAGTTGGGCGCTTTTCTAGAGAAAAGAAGAGCAAAATACATGCCCACAGCCACGTGTAATACATGCCTATAACAGTCATATGGGAGGAAGAGATCGTGCTGATCAGAACATCTCATTGTATCGCACATCGATAAGGGGGAAAATGGTATTTTCCCCCTATTGTCCATTGATTGATGTTGCTGAACAGAACGCCTGGAATTTGTACAGACGTGAAGGAGGACTGTTAGACCACCTGGGATTTCGTCGCAATGTTGCAACATCGATTCTGGAAGCATCTAAGCGAACAAGCTTCTGTAGAGGAAAAATCTCCCAAATTAGACAAAATGATTCTCGTTATGATGGAAAAGAACACTACGTTGCAGACACGCAAGTAGATGAAAGAACTGGAAAAAGAAACAATTACATGTAAATGCTGCCACAAGAAAACAACAACTATGTGTTTTGAAATGTGATCATCCATTCATGTGTCTTGCTTCTTAAATATCACACACGCCTAAATGTATTTTTATGTAAGAATAAGAACTTTTTCATCAATTTCAGCTAACGTTCATTTTTATGTCACATGTTCCCAACGTCCTTCTGGAAGGATAGCTCATTTCTAGGATTCTAGGTATGCGACAATGGTGAAAGATGTTTTATTCAATCATGTCAGTAACTATAATAGCCTGCATATCTTGAAATTTTATAAAACTCAAAAATTTTTTTGGGATTATCTTGGTTAATGAAAGTAGCGGAACGTCCAGTGAAAAAAGTGGAATTCAAGGAAGTGACAATTTAAGCTCCTCAGATAGTTCAAGTGCCTGCGACAGCAATAAAGAGCAGATTAACATGAGTTTAATTGCAATAGGAAGAACCCCCACCACGAAAAGAAAATTGAACAAAATGGCATCCGCATGAGAAATTTTAGAAAGTACGAAGTGCCAACACAGATAATTTTTTTCACATTGAAGATTCTTCGACGTCCATCGAAAAATCAGATAAATATACTATTTAGTAACTTATCTATTATTTTCATTCAACAGATGACATGACGTTTGAAAATTTAAATTTGACAATTTTTGAAAGTTGGACATACAATAAAATTAAACGACTTTTTGCAGCAACCGAACGCATGATAAAGTGTCTAAAATGTTGGCTGAAGAAAATGGAATTTTGTCCAGAAATGAAGTAAATTCGGTGAGGCATTAACTGTCCATTGTGACGAAAGTTCAGGAATTCTATGGTAAGCGAGTACTTGTATTTAAAGTGAGTTGTGAGGGACCAGAAATTTCAAAATGTCAGTCAAAACCTGAATCAAGAATCCATTATTTAGTTAATTTATAAATATATTAATATTATTTGTGTATATTAGTTACACATACATATTATTATATAAAATTCAATCATAAAGTTTCACTACCTCAAGATGTACTTAAATTATTGCTTCATCCAAGAAACCGGCGACCATAACGCAAAAAAGTGTCTATTGCAGCAATCTATTACACACTGGTTCGTAAATAATTATATCTTTAAAGTTACTGAGATCCCACGTTTGATTTTTTCTGAACTTATTATCAATATCTACTCTAGTGCGTTTATAAAAATTTTTTAAAAATTTTAGCTCATCGAGTTTACAAAAATATTCATTTTCAAAATTTCAGTTTTTAAGAAAGTTGAATATTTAAAAAAATAACATATTTTGCAAAATCTTAAATTAAAACGATTTTTAAGTTTCGAATGGAATTTGAACGGAATTTTTATAATCGATGAATTCAAATATATGATATTTGAAGTTAGTGATGCGCGTCATTTTAGCAAATTTCATTATACAATATTTCCGAAAATAATAAAGTTAGAAAAAAATAAAAATACACGTGTTCACTTATTTGATCCATATAACAAATAGAAAAAATTAGAAAATAAATAAAAATATGAAGTCAAATTTAGGTCTTTTTGTGCGATTTGACTGGAATGGCTCAAATGCTCAACGCCATTTTCTCGTATATGGCTGCAAATGTTTTCTTGAAACTTTGTAACGGATAGTGCTAATTACACACTTAGTACAGTGCGTAAAGTGTATTTTGAGTTATTTTTTTTGTTTTTTCAAAAATTACATATTTGTAATTTTTGAAAAATTGTGAAGTTTGAATTTTTTCGGCGTCTTTCTCCACTACAAAATTGAAGATAGAGATTTTTCCTTCAAACAAAATGTGCCCTCCAAGGTGAGTATTGTTTAAGGTCATATACATTGTTCTGAAATTTTAGTAGTTTTTCGCGCAATATTGCGTGCAATATGTCCAATTTTAAAAAATTACAAAAACTAGTTTTTCTCAAAAACGGGTCAATTTATTCTTTAAAACTTTAGGTAGGGATAGTGCTAAATGTACCCTATGAGAGGAAATGACGCCTTATTACTCTATTCTTTTGTTTTATATTACAAAAATGTAATTTTTTGCTTTTCTTTCGCGTCGTTATATTTACATTAGCGGTGATTGTTACATGATTACATTTATGAGTACATGTGCTTTAATAATGTCAAGTAAGTTTCTCAAAAACACAACCGTTTTCTGTGAAAACTAGCTCAAATTTTCGCATTTTCAGAAACGCTCAAACGCCATTTTCTCATAAATGGCTACAAATTTTTTCTTGAATGTTTTAGAACGGATAGTGCTAATTGCACTCCTTTAATATGACGTAAAGTTCATTTTGAGATTTTTTTTCAAAATTACACATGTGCAATTTTTTAAAGGATCTCTCACATCTTTAATCTGCACATTACCAGCAATTTGTAAACATTATTATATTTGTGAGTGTAAGTGCTTCAAATAACTTCAAATAAATATTTTGAAAATTCAAACATTTTCTGCGAAAATGAGCTTCAAATTTCGCAGTTTTAGTAGGGCTAAAACGCAATTTTCTTCTAACGGCACATAATTTTAAAAGAAAATTGCCATACAGGGCTAGGTTTTTGTGTTTCTTAATATTCTAAATTAATATTTTCGTTCTACCAATAGGAAAATTTAAGAAAATGACAAAAAAGTACTTTTGGCGGTGATAGACGGTAGCTGGCAAGAAAGAGTATGTGGTAATTCGGAATAGCTAGCGAAGACCCAGGAAATAGAAAACTTATACGGGAAAGTCTGTGCCATTCTGTAGCACCATAGTTATTTTCCCGTATACGTACATATACACAGAGTAATATACGAAGTATGGGGAAAGTTACGTAATGCTGCGGTGGGAAATGGCCGTTTTTGCCAGAAAAAAAAAAGCGTGGCCGACCGCTGATAACGAGAAAGTGGATAAACCAGTTGCTAAATTAAGAAAAAAATCCCCAAACTCGTGGTGTAGCCAGAACCTCTCTTGTATGTGTTCTTGATTTCGAAAAACAATGAAAGGAAAACGTCCCTCTGTCCGCCCGTCTGTGAACACTTGTAGCACCTAAACCATACGTTACGATTTCTTCCAAAATGAACATTCCCCGGTCGATCTGGTTCTAGTCGAAGGTTTGAGATTTTGAACAAGAATTCTGTAAATTTGGGGGTACTTTACATGAAGCCCCCCGGACATTTTCAAAATTTTCTCAAAGGCGGCTCCAAATTCTTTCTGTAAATTTCTTGTAAGAATAGAGTAAAAATACACTTATTAAGTGGCATAAGGTCCTATTTGCACGAATAACTCTAAATTTTCGAAAATTACAAAAGTAAAAATTTTTTTCGGCGTCTTTCTGGAACTACAAAATTGAAGATAGAGATTTTTCTTTTAAATACAATTTTTGTCCCAAGTGAGCTCTTTCATGAAGGTAATGTACATTTTTTTGGAAAATTTTATTGCTTTTCGGCGAAATATATGCGTGTAATTTGTGCAATTTAAAAAATAACAAAAAACAAATTTTCTCAAAAACGGCTCCAAATTTTTTCTTATAACTTTGGTAGGGTTAGTGTTAATATGTACCATATGTGATGACATAAACTCCATATCTCTCTATTCTTTTCTTTTGAAAAATTGGAAAATGTAATTTTTTGTCTATTCTCCTCACGTCATTAATATTTATACTGGATCGGTGATTTTTACATGATTACATTTATGAGTACATGTGCTTTGAATAAGTCAAGTAACGTTTCTTTAAAACACCATTTTCTGTGAAAACTAGCTCAAAATTCCGT
>JAHLJT010002678.1:0-13621 GCA_031308135.1 Acheta domesticus
CATCACTAGTTTCTCGGTGTAAAAATAGATATACAAATATTATGTGATATTAAGGACCACTTACTTTATAACTTTTTCCTAAATATGGTTTGAAGTATTAGATTTAAGCATTTATTTTGGAAAAAACAATTGTGTTTAACACGAATTTTGTGTTAATTATTATATTATATTATTGTTGACAATCACCATCTTATTACGAGCTTTTACGAACGTAAAGAGATACCTGCGTATTTTAATTTTGAATATTACAATACACCAGGTTAGGTTTTGGAAGAAACCTGGATCCATCAGTCGCTTAATCATAGCGTATTTTGCAATGGGGATTAATTATGAAATACAAAGCGTTTTCGAAAATCATTAATTGAAATACTTTTGTTTCTACAGGGCATACTGGTTATGAGTTTGGGAAGTGTATTTTACATCATCGCAGGAGCAACTGTCCTTGAACAAGGAAAAATAGAAACAACGGGAATAGTGATGGATGTGGCAATAGTGCTCATAGTCACAGGCTGTGTAATCGCCCTTGATGTAATCTTAACACTTATTAAAATTGCAACTGGTTTAATGAGCAAGGAAACCTAATTTTGAAGATATTTTGTACTGACTGTATGCAAAAAATTGTTGAAAATTAGTTAATTTGGTATCCATTGTCTTCTCAACGTTTGAAAATAAATAGAATCTCTGAGAAAACTGCACATGTAGTTTTGTTTCTAGATAACTTTCAATACAACTTTCTTTTACTTAACTACATATTGACATATATTCAAGACCTGCCCTTGTTTTATAAAAGTCACTGGATACCTCCAAATATCGTGACGGACCTCTATTTACTGGCGATGTGCAGCAACTCGACGTGAAATGGTTTCAACAAGTCGTTGGACTTCCCCTGCAGAAATATCGAGCCATCCTGTATCTACAGCCGTCCTTGGCTGCAAAAGTATAGCCGGTTCAAGATTTTGCTCACAAACTCACCTCTTAATTGTGTCCCGTAAATGTTCGACGGGCTTCAGGTCGGCTGATCTGGGTAGCCAAATCGCTCGTATTGTCTATGATGACTCTTCAAAACGTACGCTAATAATATGGTGACCCTGTGACATGCCGCATTGTCATCCATAAAAATCCATAGTTATTTGGGAACATAAAGTCGATGAGTGGCTAACGTACGCAAATAGAAATACAAAGGGATTATTGACTTCAGGGTTTTCGTGACAGAAGTTTATCGGTGACGGAAGTTTATCGTGACGGAAGATTATCACAGAAAACTTACGAATTACGAAAAATAAAACCGTAACGTAATCACCCAAAATAACATTGAGAGAAGCAGTTTCATTAATTCTGACCTTCAAACCTGACCTTCAAAAGTTATTCTGCTGATTCGAAGAAATATGGTATCTTATTCTTAGAGCAGCTGAAGAAAATCCTTAACGAGAGGAAGAAAAGTTTCCCCTCGGTTTGGCTCTGCGGAGAGGCCAACATTTAAGGGTCAATACAAACAAAGATTTATAATTCTCAGAGATTTTGTAATGTGCAACACATACAACTCTGACAGTTAGGAACGCGTATACACTTACATATTCCCGAACGTGGCGATTTTTCTCCAGATAACTTGCTCTGTAAGTGCTTGATATCGAACAAGTGTGCTACAGAATGGCACAGACTTTCCAGTACGTTTTCTATTTCCCTTGGTCCCGGCTAGATTTTCGGACTTGCCGCATACTCTTGCCAGCTGCCATCTATCGCCACCCAAAACTACATTTTTTGACATTGTCTTAATTTTTTTTCGGTTTCTTATAGTAGAACAGAAATATTATTTAAGAATACTGAAAGAACAGTGAAAACCCCGTCATTAAATGGCAATTTCCTTAGAAAAACTTGGAGCCGTTTTTAAGAAGAATGGCGTTTCATCGCTACTGTAATGTGAAATTTGAAGCACTTTTCATAGACAGTTTTTGAGTGTTTGAAAATTTCAATTAAAGTCATTTGAAGCACTTTAACCCACAAATACAGTAGTATTTTACAAATTTGCTGGAAATGTGCATATTAACAGTGTGAGAGATCTTTCAAAAAGTTACATTTGTATAATTTTTGAAAAAAACAAAAAAAATAGTTCAATTAGGCACTATCCGCTCGAAAAGTTTGCAGAAAAAATTTGGAGCCGTTTATGAGAAAATGGCGTTTGAGCGTTTCTGCAAACGCGAAATTTTGAGCTCAGTTTTCACAGAAAATTATTGAGTTTTCGTGAGAAAAGTCCAAAACCGTTTAAGTTTTGTGATTTTTGAAAGAAAAAAAAAGGATGAGAGAATTGAGCGTTTTATGTCATCCCATAAAGTCATGATTTTGCGCTATCCCTACCAAAAGTTTAAAGAAATTTTTTAAACAGTTTCTCAGAAAATCTTGTTTTTGTTATATGCAAATTGAAAATATTGTTGACAATATTGCCCCAAAACTACTAATATTTTCAAAAAATGTGTATGACCTTAATGAAAGAACTTACTATGGAGAATAAATTTATTTGAAGGCAAAATATCTATCTTTAATTTTTGTAGTTTGTTGGACGAAGCCGAAAAAATCAAACTTAATTTTCGAAAATTCGCAAAGTAAACCGTGGAAAATTGAACCTATGCCACCTTTATAAGCTGTATTTTTACTCTATTCTTACAAGACATTTAAAGAAAAATTGGAAGCAGTTGTAGAGAAAATATTGAAATGTCCTAGGGGCTTCATTGTAAAGTTCCCCAAATTTTAAAGAATGTTTTTTCAAAATTTCAAAGCTGCGAACTCGAGTCAGATGGACAGGATTTTCTCAATATGAAAAAAATGCTATGCTTGGTTTAGGCGCTAGTGCTGTTCACAGACGGGCAAGATGAACGTTTATGCCGTCAATTTGTTTTTTCGGTATTACGGACCAGAAAACAGGGCTTCTTGCTACACCTCAGGTTATAGGATTTTTGTTCTTTATTTGGCAACACTATTTACTTTATCATTATGAGGGCAATGAATTTTTTTCTGTCGAAAATCGCCATTTTTTCGCGCATCATTACATAACTTTTCCCACACTACTATATTTCTTATTTCTCCGTATATACGTATGTATACGGAGAAGTTAAAAAAGGGTATGAATTTTGCTCCAATGTGTAGTAAATTACTCCCTCTAGTACCTTGTGTACTTAGAATGTACGGGTTGGTGACTCTTGAAACCAAAAATGTAGTTTATAGTAAAACGTATGTCTGTCCATCTGTGATTTACACAAGCTCATGAACCGTTCAGACAATTGTTTTTTTTTTTTTGAATTTTCGAAAATTGCAAAAATGTTATTTTTTTCGGTGTCGTTCCTTCAACTACAATATTAAAGATTAGATTGTTTTCATAATAAAAATCTATTGTTCAAATACCTATCTTTAAATAAAGTCATGTTCAATTTTACAAAATATGAGTCATTTTAGCGTAATTTTCTGTTAAACATAGGAATTTTTATAAAGTTATTTTGTAAAAAATCGCGCCAAATTTTTTCCATAAATATTTTCGCTTCGAATAGAGTAGAGGCCGTTTAAAACCTGACATAGGACCCGTCGAGGTGGGTTGGTCCACGTCCTGACGGGGGGATGCAGAGAAGGCTCTCAAGTGTTCCTTTCCCCCATTCTTCATCGTCTTGCTTTTCATTCATGTAACGTATATTCTTTTCACCCCTTTTTCTTCCTCACTGGCCTTCTCTGTTATGCTGAACGCCCACCCATGCGTTTGCCGTGCATGGCGACCCGTGTCGGAGGGAATGTGTGTCCTGGCAGTTGAGAGACCTGTTTGTTTTCCCAACTAGTCTGGTGCTACGTTTTCTGGCTTGACTAAGGGATACGTTACGTATTTTGGGGGAACATTCCTTTGTAGGTGTCAATACACTCGCTTTGGCCTCGGACTCTTCTAGACGGGCGGTCGGGAGCTAACCACTCCGATCAATCGGCTCGGACTAGGTCTTGCACTGAACTCCAGGGTGAGCGGGGGAGTCAGCGGCTACGTGCCAGCGCTGTGACATTCCCTACTATATCTTCGTGTCAGCCCTGGCACCCCAGTGGGGTGTCCCCTTGTTGGACTCCATGGTGGGTGGGGAGCACGGAGACGAATTTAAATCCATCTCATGTGATACTCACAACCCCCCCTGCCCTCCTTCTGCCAAGGAGAGGAGATGTGACAGAACAGTTGATCTAACTATGCTTCTCTTCCTCCGGGAAGAAGATAAACCAGGAAGCTCGTTTCTCTTGATGTCTGCTCTGAAACTGAGAAAACTTTTAAAAGTGTTAGTGACGGTCTCGCCTTGCGCGAGCAATTGAGGAGAATTTTGGAAAGCTCAAGCGGTCGTGCGACAGAAGAAATGGTACAATTCTCTTTGAAGCGCGCACCGACGAACAAATAGACAAAATTTTAAAAACTAAGCAGATTGCCGACCTCCAAGTGGAAGTGACACACTCACCTACCCTTAACCTATGTAAGGGAGTGGTCAACCATGAAGGACCTTTGCGTCTGAAACGAGGATGAACTTCTTTCCTTTTTCAAGAGCTACGGTGTAACGGAGGTGTATAGGATCAGGAAGGAAGGAGAATGGTGAAAGAGCTCCCCACCTCCACCCTGATCCTGACGTTTAATCTCCCTTCTCCTCCCAGAGTACGTTAGCTGTGGTTATTATAACCTTCGCGTGCTGCGGCGTATCTGCGAATCCCCTGCGCTGCTTTAAGTGTCAGAGGTTCGGTCATACTCAACAAAGGTGCATGGCCGTAAGCCCTGCATGCGCAAAGTGCGGTAATCCGCGCATGATCCCAACCCTTGTACTATCACCAGCCCGATGTGTAAATTGTGAAGGGAGACCATGCGGCCAACTCCAACAAGTGCCCCACATATCTGAGAGAGGGAGATTCAAAGGATTAGGGTGACGGAGAAGGTATCTTTTCCGGAAGCGAAACGCCGATACTGGTGAAGAACCCTGTGGATCTCAGGCGTTCTTTCTCTAGCACTCTGGCGAACACGGTCATAAGCGACCGAGTATAAAGTCTTCCCTTGCTACTCCCCCAGTAGCGAACTTCTGTGCCAGGTATCCCCAGTGGACCTTCCCTGAGGAGACATCGCCATCTGCAAGGTGGGAAAATTCTAATTCCCACAAAATACAAAACACACCCAAGAAGGAAAAACAAACAAAGACAGAACACGAATCCACTGTCTCAGGCGCGCAAGAAGGCTGATGTCACACGGCCTTCTGGCCTGGACAAAAATGTTGATAGATCCTCCAACTTCGACCACCTATCCCGACTCTTGAGACTCGCTCTGAGCGATCTATAAGCCTGTCCAGCAGTGGTCAGGATGAGTCTGCCTCGGAAGAAACTTTCAGCCGGGGTGGACACCTCGCTGCCTTCGGACGGCAGAGGCGGAAAAAAGAAAAAAGAAAACTTCCTAACTTCTTAAACAACGGCTTCTCCTATCCTGGAATCTGAACGGATTTTCCCTCCGACGGGACGAACTAACCCAACTACCATGGCTCTAAGTCATGGAACCGCAATGGTTTCTCCTCGCGACGGGACGACCTTAAACTCTTGTTGTCCCGTCACAATCCTCTGGTGATTTGTCTTCAAGAGACTCACCTTACCCCACTTCGTCCTCTATCTTTTCGGGGATTTTCTTCGTATAGGGTTTGATGTGGATGATGGTGCTCCGCGCTCATGGCGGAGTTGCTTCACTGTGCAATGATTCGGGCTATCTACAGAGGTACCATCTTCAGAGCTGACTTTCAAACAGTATGTGTGCAGTGTGCACCTCCCATCCCTCACACTTACTGTGTTGCAACATCTATATCCCTCCAGGTCTGACTTATCAGCAGACGAACTCTTAGGGTTGATAAATCAACTGCCTTCTCCATTTATGATAGTCGGCGATGTGAATGCCCACAGTCCTCTCTGGGGCTCTTCCCGCACATGTCCGAGAGGCAGGTATCTTTGAATCTGTAATAGACACAGCGGATTTGGTTATTCTGAACTCTGGTGAAGCAGAACTCATTGTTTGCCGTCGCCACAAACTCGAGCACGTGTATCGATTTAGTTCTTTGCAGCCCTTCTCTTTCAACCGACCGCAATGGTCCATCCTAGACGACCTATACGGTAGCGACCACTATCCCATTATCGTCCACATTGATAGACTTGAGCGTGGTTTAGCGCGCCCCCCTCAATGGTGTGTCCTTCGTGCCGACTGGCCGACATTCCAAGCGAATGTGAATCTATCAGAGGGTGATTTTGTCAGTGTGGAGGATATGGCAGCTCATTTTAACACTGCAATATTGCAAGCCGCGGGCACTGCAATCCCCAAGTCGACCGGTAATTCGCGACACCCCTTCGTCCCGTGGTGGAACTTGGATTGCTCAAGGGCTGTCGGTGCTCGGAAGAAAGCGTTGGTTCGACTTAAACATTATCCAACAGTGGATAACCTTATTGAGTACAAGAGGTGCAGAGCTAAGGCGAGGAGAACCATATTAGAAAGCAAGAATGCATCATGGAAGGCATACGTGTCCTCCTTGAATTGCCACACGCCACCACGTCTAGTATGGAGGAAGGTGCGTCAAATTAAAGGGTATCCTTCCTCATACTCAGTGCCAGGTCTTAGAAAAAATGGTCAGATAATCACAGATCGAGACGCCGTTGTAGAGGAACTTGCCACTCACTATGAGAAGATGTCGAGTTCGACAAACTACTCTCCAAGCTTCCTTTCGTTTAAAGAAAGAATGGAAAA
Organism: Acheta domesticus; assembly: GCA_031308135.1. Classification (NCBI taxonomy): domain Eukaryota; kingdom Metazoa; phylum Arthropoda; class Insecta; order Orthoptera; family Gryllidae; genus Acheta; species Acheta domesticus. The sequence goes on from JAHLJT010002678.1 coordinate 6,761, forward strand.
TCGCGCTTTGGATTTTTCGAGCAGAGCACATGAGGATTATAATACCCCTTTCTCTATGTATGAAATGCGTTCTGCTCTGAAGCTTGCCAAAAGACCACTCCAGGTCCAGATGAAATCCATAACTTAATGTTGCAACATCTTCCCGAAGCGGCCATGGAATTTCTTCTCCGGCTCTATAACCGTATCTGGGAAGAGCATACTACTCCTACCATGTGGCGAGAAGCTATCATCGTCCCAGTTCCCAAAGTAGGGAAAGATCGATCACTGCCATCAAGTTATCGACCTATTTCCCTCACAAGTTGTGTATGCAAAGTCCTGGAACGCATGGTGAATCAGCGTCTAGCCTGGACCTTGGAGCATAAAAATCTGTTGACGCCAATCCAAAGCGGGTTTAGACGAAACCGGTCCACCTTGGACCACCTCGTTTCGCTGGCAACAGCTATCTCTACATCTTTCGTCTTGAAACAACATCTAGTGGCTATATTATTTGATATAGAAAAGGCCTACGACACTACCTGGAGGTACGGCATTCTGCAAACCCTGCACTCTTGGGGATTTAGGGGGAAGCTTCCACTATTCCTCCAAAACTTCCTTTTGAATAGATTCTTCCGTGTTCGTGTGGGTGATAGACTTTCTCGTAGTCACCCACTTGAAAATGGTATCCCCCAAGGATCAGTTCTGAGTGTCACTCTGTTTGCCATCGCCATCAATGGTATAGCGTCGACCGTACGAGAACCTGTTAAGGCATCGTTATTTGTGGATGACTTCGCCATCTTCTGTTCCTCCAGCAGCATCAGTGTGATCCAGAGACAACTCCAAATGGTGCTCAACAAGCTCCACGAATGGAGTACGTCAACAGGCTTTAAATTCTCTTCTACTAAATGTATCGGTTTGCATTTCTGTAGGATATACCATTTGCATAGTAATCCAGTCCTTCACTTGGGAGGAAACCCGCTTCCATTTGCAGAATCTGCCAGGTTCCTCGGGCTTACATTTGACAAGTCTCTCACCTGGCGCGCTCACATCCGTGGACTACAAACCAGATGTGTTTCTCCCCTTAATCTTCTCCGAATGCTGAATGGTACATCATGGGGTGCCGACCGCACTACCCTATTGCGGCTGTATAGATCACTCATCCGCTCAGTTTTGGACTACGGTAGTGAAGTGTATGGCTCAGCAGCTCCCTCCACTCTGCGACCCATCAATAGTATACACCACGCGGGTATCCGTCTAGCAACAGGCGCATACCGCACCAGCCGAATTGAGTGCCTTCTAGCCGAGGCAGGCGAGCCTTCCTTAAAACGTAGGCGGGATATTTTATTAGCATCTTACGGAGCTAATGTATCAGGACTCTCTAACCATCCTTGCCGCCAAATAATTGTCCATCCTGAATATGAAACATCATATATTCTTCGAACATCGCTACCTCAGCCTCCAGGTATTCGATTGCAAAATCTTCTGCGGGACCTTAATGTTCATCTTCCGACACCCGTGAAACCCCCAAGTCACCCCATTTCTCCATGGAAACTTCTCCGCCCGAATATTGACCTCAGACTATCCAACCTGCCTAAACAAACGGCTAGTCCTCTTGCTTACCAGAAACATTTTCAGGAAATGAGGGCAGCCTATTCAGATCATGTATTCCTATATACAGACGGCTCATCGTGCAATGACACGGTGGCCTGTAGTTTTTACTGTATCAGGGTCACAAAATCATATCGGCTACATTCTCAGTGCAGTACCTTCACTGCTGAAATGTATGCAATTCTTGAAGCCCTAAAATACATCGAGTCAACGACCTTGCGCCAAGTAGTTCTTTGTTCCGATTCTCTTAGCTCGTTACAAGCTGTCTCCCGTTCTTCCTCAGACTACCTGACGGAATCTATTCAAAACATCATTCATCGCCTTCTGTCTCGCCACTACGATCTAATACTGAGTTGGGTCCCAGGCCATGTGGGAATCATAGGGAACGAGTTGGCTGACCAGGCGGCAAAATCGGCAACGGAGAATACTCATGTTGACATTCCTTTCGTACCATCGTCCGATGTTAAAGCTTCTTTAAAACGACTGATCTTTAGAGCGTGGCAAACAGAGTGGCACAATACCACCTTTAAACTAAGCGTAATAAAGGATACTGTTAATCCCTGGCGCTCCTCATCCCGACCTTCTAGGCGCGAGGAAGTTATTTTAACCCGTCTGCGTATCGGACACTGTCACTTCTCCCACAGTTTCCTCATTCGAGGAGAATCTCCTCCTACCTGTGACTCGTGCAGGGCGGCTCTCTCTGTGGAACACGTCCTCCTGCATTGTTTGAGATTTGATGGCAGCCGACGTAGACATGCTCTGGGCAAATCTCTACGAGAGGTGCTCGGAGATGACGACTCCGCGCTCACAAAGCTTTTTTGTTTTTGAGAGAATGCGGAATATACAATTTTATATGACATAGGGACATGTTTTACTGGCCCCAAATTCTGTTTTATTCTGTCTGCTTAATTATTTTATGTATAATTGTTGTGTTCTTGTTTAAGGTATACATGTTCTTTTAAATTAGTAGGCAAGTGCACCAATTACACTTTTGTTAGAAGCTTAATATATTTGATTTTAGAAAACTTTGACACGGGCGCCAATGACCTTAGCAGTTGAAGCGCCCTTTAAACCTAATCAATCAATCAATCAATCAATCTGACATAGGAATCATTTTCGTTGAATTCTGACTGTGAGAAATTATGTGCTGTGGTAGCTCCACTAGTTTCTGTTCTGTCGGTACAGAAGACATATTACCCACTTTCATGCGCATCATCCGTGATGTACCTTTTCGCATAGAAAGCTGCGACCGCCATTAACCCTAGTGGATAGAATGGACCGTGCGAGAGTTGGGCGTTAAGCAGCTTCTTCGCTTCCGTCGTGGCCGTGAGCGTGACTGGGCATGCACGCGTGCGAGGGAGAGTAGAGACAGCGGGGCGCGAACCGAGGTCATGTGGAACTATCAGAGGTCTGAAAGCAAAGACCTCCTGTCGCGAGCTACAAAACGCAAGCACGAGGCGAAAGTGAGATCCGGTTAGCTGTTTCAGGGGTTTCTCAACTTGTCTTTCTACTCGTTTCGGTCGTTCGAGCCGGCGGTGCAAGAGATTATGTGTGAGATTATGTGTTTTGAGAAAATATCGTTTCAACGTTTCTGTAAATGCGAAATTTGACACTCTTTTCCACAGAAAACCTCTGAGTTTTGGAGAAACTTCATTGGATATCATTTGAAGCATTTTGACTCGCAAATGCTAGAATGTGTACAAATTATTGGTAAATTGTAAATGTAAATATTAGCGGCCTGCGAGCTAAATTCACGGTCCGAGAGTAACGGTCTGTGATATTCGTAGTTATTCATGTAAATCTTATGAAGTATGATTTTTTTTCCATTCTGAAGCATAAGAAATTTAAAAAAAGAGTAGAAATTGTGCCACGGAAAAAAGGAAGTTAAACAGCTTACATTTGGGGAAAACATTTCATAAGGGAAGATTGTTAAGAGGAATGTTGTAAGGACACATAGTAAGAATTATTCTTACGCTGTACAGTAGTAATGTAAGTAATTAGTAAAAGTTTATATAATCATCTGAATTATTAATTACATATATATTATCGACTAGAAGAAAGCATTTATCCATGTCAAGATTGTATTAATTGTAAATATAGATTTGTTGTTATACCTCCGAGTAATTTCTATTGAAAAATATGTAAATAAATATTTTTAATACAAAATTATTACAAATTTTGTACAATGTACGCGTAAACAATAAAAACCCACTATTATTTGTGCGTGACGCGAACATAAATACCTAAAATAACTAGGTGCAGTCCAGCCCACCGAACAGAGTACGGAGGAACTAGCCTCAAATTGGTTCGAAAAAAAATTCAAGAAAAAGCAACTTGACACATCAATTACCTTTTGAACTTTTCGTACGCTGATCGAGGAAACTGTTTATTTTTATGTAGAAAATTAGAATAGAGATTCGCTTAGACGACCTGATCGGAGAAACTGATCATTAATTGTTCGATAAAAACCCGAATGCCTTAATAGGTTTTATTATACGAAGTGTTTTAAATGGTTGTTTTTCGCTCTTTTGAGACTTTCTTTTCTGTTCAGACTGACAGATTGAGATAAAAAAAATGAACCGATAAATAAGCAATCGTTTTTCGCCTACCACGTACGTACGTAACAGAGAAAATATTGACATGCTTCAACGGAAAGTGCCGATTTTTTGTCAGCAAAACTCTTGATGTGAAAGCCAGACTTCTAAAAAGTGAATAAATTTTGTTGGTTTGTTAACAAACAAAACCAAAAATTGGTTAACGACGAAACATCTCTGTCCGTCCGTCTTTTGTACAGTCCGTCTGTCCCTCTGAGGTCAACACGAGACTAACTACGCATAAAGCAGCGCCTAAACTGTTCAGACGATTTTATACAAAATGGATATTTTCCAATCGGCCGGGCCTAACTCGAAGTCCATCAAATTTGACACAGATATTTTGATTTTTTGAGTGTTCTTTATATAAATCTTAAACGTTTTCAGATTTTCTCAAAAGTGGCTTTACATTTTTTTGATTAGGCTTTTTCTCGGATAGAGAAAAATACGCATATAGAAGCCCCAGGCTCTGTTTTCGTTGAATTCTGAATTTTCGAAAATTTCAAAATTGCAATGTTTTTTCGGCGAATAACTAAAACTACGAGAAATGAAGAAAGTCACTTTTTGGGATGGAATATGATTTGAAAGATACATATTTAAATAAACTCATGTACGAATACACTTTTACTAAAATCTAAGGACTTTTCACGTAATTGTGTGTGAAATGTAGGCAATTAATACTTTCTAAAAACGAATCTTATTGTTTTCTCTATATTATTTTTTATGTATGTATTTTACGTATGTAAATAAAAATGCTGAAGTTTTCATTTTCGTTGTACCGTTTTCAAAAATTTTAAGTGCAAAATATTGCGAGAAACCTTTTCTAGGGTTTTCTACGATTCCAAAAATGCTTCTATTAGGGGTGTATAATTGTTTCATTTCTACATTTCTTGATTATCGATACTTAATCGTTTTGAATATGCCTTAAGGAAATACTTACTTAAAGCTGGTGTAGAGATACAAAAAAAGCATAACTTTTGCACGATCATAGAAAAATCGTACGAGTAGTGATCATCACCGTCATAATTTTAGGTGGTGATCATCATCCGAGGTTACATTTGCTATGCAAACTTTCAAGATGCAATTTGAACACCCCTGAGGTGCACTAAATGGCTAGCATGGCAGAGGTGAAAGAATCTCCTCTGCTAGACGGCACCGTGGCAGCAAGCATTATGCAGCGTCCATCTCTGTCGGAGTTATGGAGCTCATGAGATCTCTACAACGCTCTCTGCATTGTGTGCAGGTCAAAGAGGCTCCCTTGAGCCTTGATGCTCCTGTGACGTCTCCCCAACCCCTGCAGGAAGTCTGGCGATTCCTTGGCAGATATTACTGCTGAATTGGAGGTTTGTGTCTTCAGGGAAAGCCCAAGAGTGCCGCATAATATTCTGACACCCGCAAACAAACGTTTATGCACGCGGTGAGATAATAGAGACAATAGACGCCCATAAAAACAAGTTATAATGAAATAAATTTAAAAATACATTGGCCTGAACCAACAAACAAGATCTTGTCTAGAAATGGTCAACGTAAAGTAGTAAAAGAACAATATGCAATTGAAAATATAACGAATATTTTTAAAATTAATGACAGCATGTTACATAAAAATCTGTGATATCAGAGTCTAGTGCAATAACTGATTACAAGGAGGAAGATGTAACATTACACATCTCTCAGCAGAGCATCCGCGAGTGATTAACCCACAATCAAATATTTATTTCAAACTCCCAAAGCCTTGAGTTCGTTCAGATCGATCGGGGGTCGGGAATATCAATTTTGGAGAAAAATCCTCTGAATGGTTTTAGTACTAGTGTTGACACAAGACCAGCAGACAGACAGGCAGACACCGACGCCCTGTCCGGACGGACAGGCGGACGAACAGGCGATGAACAGACGTTTTGCGTCCACTGATTTTCAGTATCAATCACCCCTAAAACACGAATTCTTACAACACAACGTGTAAGAGGAAGTATTTACTATTTTTCAAAAGATGTATCCACTTTTTTGGGAGGGCCCGACATATGAGTATTGTATCGAAAACTTGTCGTTTTTCGACGCACGATTACAATTCTTTCTCTTCTTACAAAGTAAGGCGAGAAAAAATCTTCAATACGGTTCCAATTCTTTTCTTTATTTTTTTCGTCGTATACTAAAAAACGCTTAAATGGGCTGGTGTCCTTTGCGTTTAAGTTCTCATTCTTTGGAAAGTGCAAACGTTAGAAAGTATTCTTGAAAGGATGTGTTGTTGTAGCATCCTAGTTTAAAATTAATTTCTACCTGAATTATCTATACCCCCTACAAGTTTGTGAAGTTTTGTAAATGCAATCACTGAAACCATTCTAATTGATTACCAGTGTATGTATTGCTTGCAGATGTGCAATCACGCTTCATTTGTTTAAAAAATATTTTTATATTAATATTAAAATTTGGAAGAGTGTAAGGATGGACAGAGATGAATTTGAAAATTTACTGAGTTTAATTTTGTGTCAAAGGAGTTTGTGTTTTTAAGGAATGTGTATTTAGGAATTTTAGTGTTTTTGTGTCAAAGCCTTTTGGAAATCTATTTCTCTTGCAGATATTGGGTCGTTGGCCAAGATATAAAGGGCAGTAATTCATGAGGATGGCGGAAGACGAAAATGTTGAAAAAAGGTTTATTTAGCAGTCTCTTATTTAAGGGATTTGAAGTTCA
>JAHLJT010002683.1:0-45750 GCA_031308135.1 Acheta domesticus
GCGCCGCACGTGGGGTGGACTCCCCGCCACTGCCCCACTAAAGGGGAGACGAATGTAATGCCATTTTCCTCACTTCCAGCCATCCTCAAAGTTTGACGTACGTATTATTTATTCCCTATAAGGATGCACTTTAGTGTCATGTCTTTTCTCTATAAAATTGTCAAATAGCATCACGTTCACGCATAACCAGGGCAAAGTAAAATAATTACCCAATTCTATAGCTTGTATCATTAGGTCATGTATTAAAACATACTGTTGCCTTACTGGACACTATACTTTCTCTTTGTGCCACTACAAACAACTTTTATGCTGCTTGACGTAAAAATTAAATTATACAGTAACTAAAGCGCACGCATTTATTGTCGGAAAGGAATGAGAAGTCTGATGACTTCTGAAATGAACCTTAAATCAGACGCAGGGTCCAGCATCCAGGACTGTCGTTCTTTGGACCCGTTTTCCTTCCATTTACAAAGATGGGTTTTCATTTTGCCGGTATAGAAAATATAAGATTTTCCTTTGCCCACACTAAAAACTATCCTCAGACTTTCATTCTCTATAAGAATTACCTTCTGGGTTGTTCGACCTACAGAAGAAATAACTTAGGAATCCGGATGTAGGAGAAGAGGAATAGTCAAGAAATTCCAGTGAAGAAACGAGGCAAATTATAAACAATACAGACATTTTCTTTATCTAATGAAGCAAAAGACATTGATCATTTTTGCCATATTATGACTCACTGTTCAGGTGTCCTCTCAGAGCAAATGCTACAACCTTCTATGGCATTTAGTGGTGTCCCAAAATATTCATTATTTGCCAGTCAATATAGATGGAAAATTCGTATAACGAAGTTATGCATGTGACGCTTGACTGTGGTTGAAAGGAAGTCCTTATCCACATTGTTCGCTCATAAAAGGAGACGTTTCAATTTCGCCTTATTTTTACGTGGTAAGACTCAGAACAAGAGTATCGCTCTTCCTTCTCATCAGCAAACTTCGCCTTCTTTTATTTCTGAGAATCATTTATATGCAGTAATATACAGCATGGGACAGCTGGCTTCATTTCCCCTCCAAAAGAAAGCTTACGGCGATTTGTTCGCTCATAAAAGTCCACGGATTCGATCGGGTTTGAACCCTTAAACTTGAGCATAAAAGCCCATTACGCTAACTGTTGTACAAAGTTTAAATGCCGCCACGTTCTGAAGCAGTAAAAAGCATCTCCTCTGCCGGGTGAATTGTGGTGCCCAGGGAGTGTCCTATCAACCAAAACAAATGACAACTTCGTTATACATTATATTATCAATCACGATCATTAAAGTATTAATAATTTGTGCAAGAAAAAAATCTGCTGTTCACAAAGAAGGTTGCTACGCGCAGTATGAAAATAGTGGAATAAACAATCAGCTAAATGAATTTTCACTCAACATAGAACCAGTTGGAATGTTTTTAGTTTCTTTCCGAATTCCTCCGTATCTAATGAAATCACAGAACTTCATGGGGCCGAAGGCTATATAATATTCTTTCAATTCTTTGCCCGTTGGAAATAAGTAATTATAATATATTATAATATAATTAGTAATATTAATAATAATAATAATAATAATAATAATAATAATAAGTAATATCAGTGTGGGAAACTCAGTATTGTTGATTAGTGATTCCTGCGCGTCTATTGCTAAGCCGTAGATGTATTCGTATTTTTTACCGTGGTAGGTGGCTTCTGATTTCCCCCGTTGGATAGTGAGATCCAGGCGCCGACCTACCCGTCGGCTTGCGAATTTTTCTTAACCAGATATCTCCCAACAGAGCGGCACCGCCCCTAGCTGGGACAAGGTTTAAGGACCCGTCTGGTCTCCCGGTAGTGGTGTGGAAGAGGGAGGAAAAATGGCGCCGCGGTCCGTGGCCCTTTTGTTAGGGTACTGCTCTGGCATTCACCTGATATACATCGGAAAAACCAGGGTAAACTTCCGATCACAAAAGCCGGCTGCTAGATTTCTTCAGACTGCCCCTGAATTCGACCTGGCAAAGTAGCCGAAAATCCTGCCACCGCGGGGACTCGACCCCTACGGCCTCCCGGTTAGGGGCACTGCAGTGACAATTAATTTGATGCCTTGAGCCATTAAAGCCGATATAGGTAATTTGTCTGGGAATTTTAACAGAATAAGCGGAAAATGGAAGTGGGAAAGGAATTGAAAGCCCTCTGTTGTAAGAAAGCAACTAATTCTCTACCAATAATATAAATCCCTTACCTCGCACACTTATTCGTCGTTTCCCCTCACCCTACCCCAACCGGAAGCCTACGAATGGATTGTGTAACTTAGAGGCCTCTCATACCTATTTAATATACCTTTAAACCACTTTTCGCCAATCCTAACCCTGAGAGTTCAGAGAAGAGAAAACTCATACGCGGGATATGAAGGTGAAGAACTCAACAACATCTAGGTGGAAGGGCAACTCACCCTACGGGAAGATTTACCATGGTAAAGGAAAGTTGGAAGCTTAGGCCAGATGGCAGCCGTATCACTAACAACCCATAGCAATATGTACAGTCTATGAAATTGTCGTAAGGCCTCGGAAATGGAATCGTTCTTGAAGATCGCTAGGGCGCGGTTGTAGCCAAAGCTGGCCGTAAAAGTTTGCAAGCCACTGCTGGTGTGGTGCTGAATACAGATGGACACATACAGAGATACCGAAACCATCACAAACAGTGAAAGCAACACTCAAGAATTAGCCGCATCTCACGAGAGTGTTTTCTGGACATCACTCAGGAAAGGTCTGCCACGACGGAGGACACAATGGAGGTCTTGCATTAGTGCGACAACAAAACATCGATGTTCCCAAACATAATGTTCAAATTAAAACATCGATGTTAATTAAAAACATCGATGTTAATAAAACATCGCCAAAAATTGACGTTTTTTAAACATCGATGTTTTAAAGCTGGTTTTTGTTATCTCTAACATTAAATTCGTGTGCAACAAAATTTAATTTGACAGTGGCCGTAATATTAATTTTTAATAAAATTTAAACTCGATATAAAGGCGGTAAAACGCCTCCTCCGTGTAAAAAAATACGATCAAAGACGAAGGAAATACAAGTTCAGAAGCAAATATGTTGTGGGCGAGGGATAGTGTGCTGTATGAAGGGAATACAAATCAGTTTATTATTTCATATTTTAATTTAATCACAATTTGTGATTATGAAAATTCTTACATCTTTTCCCATTAACTCTATTTTCAGTATCAAGGACACACAAAACATGGATTGTGACTACACAGTTTTCTATAAGCTGCATTAAATAGCACACACTTTCCACTTAAAGACGTGGTAATTAAGTAATTCCTATGCCATTTTAGAAGACCCTGGTTGTCCTAGACTTCCTAGGGGGACTAAGAAGATAATTTTTTGCGTTTATTACCAGCAATGCTGGAATTTTCAGTCGTAATTTATAAAGGGGAGTGTACAGCTTAATAGAGCTCTCTGAAAGCAATTAATGAGATAGTCCGGTAGATCGCCTCGAGACGTGATTCCCAACGTCTTTCCAACGGCACTGACTGTGGATCATGGCTACACCTTAGAGTTTCAACCACTACTGGCAGGATTTTTGCGTGGTGGAGACCATTAGTGGCGCCCTCTCCTGCAGCACCTTATTACAGGAACTAAATCACGTACTGCTACCAACGATACTTCAAATGTGCGTGGCTACTGGGTGGTTTCGCGAGACGCAAGCAGGCGCGTAATGTTATAAAAGCATCGATGTTTTTTCACTTTCTTCAGCGGTTGTGTTAGATGTATATATTAAGAATACTTGAGCATTTAGAAGACACTTTTCGCATTTATCAATATCAGCCAATTTTATTGTGTGGAAGTTGGGGAGCCTAACCTGGCAGCTGTACCCGGCGACACTAGCGCCTCTTATAGTAGCACCCTCCAGCTTTGTCCCCAGTTTTGATGGAGAGTTGCGAAGTCCTGGGACACTATGATGTTTGTTATCCAGGTGAATGACTGGCATTTTATCACCTTCTCCTCCGCAGCTTTGAGAAGGCTAGACCCATCCTCATGGCGGAAAGTCCCATGGACCACGGAGGCACAATCCCAGCGTTGGAGAAGTTCTTTACTTCATATAGTAAACAAGATTTGTTCTCTTTTTCGTTACTAGGACACGTCAGTATGAGGTTTTCCCTTCGAAAATTGGCCCCTTTACACGATTGCAAGACTTCCCCTTCTTACAAAGTGAAGTAAGAAAATGTTTCAGGAAGCATTTTTTTTAAAACACTTTTAACGCAATGGCAATATTTTCCTAAAAACTTCCTACATGAATTGATTACGTGTATTGTCCGTGAAGACTGTCAGAGCTCGCCAACTCACCTCTTCGGTGAAGCAAACTCGTCGTCCGTTTCGAGACCGGCGACGGGGTGCGATCAATCTCCCAGGGGCGCGGGCGAGGCGACGGCGACGCGCGGCGGGCAACGGGCGATGGGCAGTCACGCAGCGCGGCGCGGCGCGGCACGGCGCGGCGCGCGCCCACGCTCCACCAGACGCCCCGCCCCATTGCGACGGCCCGACGCCCGACGCCCGCGGCGCGGCGCTAACGTATTTAGCAAATGAACCGGCGGCCGGCGGCGGGAGCTGGGAATGGGGAGGGGCGGGGCGGAGCGGCCGAGCAGCGACCGCGGGGGCGGCGGCCCCCTTCGTTTTAATATGCCCCGGAAGGCGGCGCGGAGGCGGGGGCGGGGGCGGGCAGGACCTTTTTCGGCCGGGTCCCCCGCCCCCGCCGTGGCGTCCGGGTTATGGATGCGCCCCCGGAGCCCGCAGGTGCGGCCGTCAAACATGATGGACTGCCGCCCGTCCACCGCCGCCGCCGCTGATGCTTTATTCATCCGCGAGGTGCGCAGCGAGCCGCTGCCTGCAGCCGCCCCGCGCCTCTTGCGCCCCCCGCTGGTGAAGTGATTCGCGGTAATGACGCGCTCAGGCGAGCGCGAGGCTGCGCTACAACAGTACATTTTTCTAGCATTATTTCTAACTCTTTGCAATTTTCGAAAATTTAGAGATTTTCAACAAAAAGTGTCCTGTGGCATTTGTTAAAGTACCCGTTACACCATCTGAGAACGACGTTAATAATAAAAATTTGGAGCCATTTTTGGAGAAAATTTTGATAATGTTAAGGGTTTACGTAAAGTAGGGCTCGAAAATCAAAATGTCTATCCAAACTTTCAGGGCCTTGTGTTCGTGAGATCAATCGAAGTTATCAATATTTGAGGGAATCGACTGAACAGTTTATACGTTAACGTTAAACCTAGTGAATCAGATAAACAGACAGACTAACACTCTGACACCGACAGACTAATAGACAGACTGACAGACAGACTGACAGACAAAAGACTGACCGAAAGACTATACCGACAGACAGACTGAAAGACTGACTGAAATACTGACTGACAGACAGACTGACAGACTGACTGACAGACTGACTGACAGACTGACTGACAGACTGACTGACTGACAGACTAACTGACAGACTGACTTACAGACTGACTGCCAACTGACAGACTGACTGACAGATATAGACAGACTGACAAACAGACTGACAGATATAGACAGATTGACAACCAGACTGACAGAGATATAGACAGACTGACGAGGGGACAGACGGACAGATTTTGCGGTCATACTAGATTTTTCGGTAACAAGACCTACAAATATTGATTTTACAACAAAAAAAAGGAGAAGACCTAAAAATTGGTGTATGTTAGAAACAACTTTTTGATTACTTGTTGAAAGTTAAATCTACCTACGTTCATTGTAAAAAAATAAGTAGTTTTATTAAATATTTTATTGTCTAATTCGCAAAAAACTATCACGTAATGAACTTTTTGAATGTCATTTTTACTTTACCCGTATACCGTACGTATACACGGAGTGATACACGTAGTATAAGGGAAAGTAATGTAATGCTGCGCGAAAGAATGGCCAATTTTCGGCGGAAAAAAATTAATTGCCGGGCCGTGGAAAAACGAAAAAGTGGACAAAACCAGTTGCTAAATTAAGAAAAAAAAATCCCCTAACACGTGGTGTAGCCAGAACCCTGTTTCTAGGTTCTTGATACCGAAAACCCAATTAACAAACCCGTCTGTCCGTCCGCCCGTCCCGTCCGTCCGTCCGTCCGTCCGTCCGTCCGTCCGTCCGTCCGTCCGTGAACACTGCTAGCGTCTAAACCATACGTACGATTTCTTCCAAAATAGATATTCCCGGTCGATCTGAATCTAGTCGAAAGCTGTTGAGATTTTGAAAAAGATTCATCAAAATTTGGGGTTACTTTATATGAAGCCCCCCGGGGATTTTCAAAATTTTCTCAAAAACGGCTCCAAATTTTTCTTTAAATTTCTTGTAGAATAGAGTAAAATACACTTTTTATCATGGCATAGGTCCGATTTTCACGGATAGCTCTGAATTTTCGAAAATTTTAAAGTTTGAATTTTTTTCGACGTCCTTCTCGAGCTACAAAATTGAATATAGAGATTTTTCTTCAAATAAAATTTGTTCTGCATATTGAGTTCTTTCATAAAGGACATGTAAATGTTTCTCAAAATTTTAGTACTTTTCTGGCAATATTGCGTGCAAGATGTGCAAACATTAAAAAATTACAAAAACAAGATTTTCTCAAAAACGGCTCCAAATTTTTCTTTAAATTTTTGGTAGCGATAGTGGTAAATTTACTCTATCAGATGACATAAAAGCCATATTGGTCTATCAGTTAGTTTTTTCAAAAATTACAAAACTATAATTTTTTTTACTTGTCTCTCACGTCGTTAATATTTACACAATCGGCGATTTTTTCACATTATTATATTTACAAGGTATATATGCTTTAAATAATGTCAAGAAAAGTTTCTCGAAAACACAACCGTTTTCTGTGAAAAGGTAGCTCAAATTTCGGCATTTTCAGAAAGGCTCAAACGCCATTTTCTCATATATGGCTGCAAATTTTTTTCTTGAAACTTTTGTAACAGATAGTGATAATTACACCTCTTTGATATGACGTAAAGTTTATTTTGAGTTTTTTGTTTTTTTCAAAAATTATATAAATGTAAATTTTTTGAAAGATCTCTCACATTTTTAATATGCACATTATCCGCAATTTGTAATGATTGGTTATATATTGTGAGTGTAAGTGCTTCAAATAACTTCAAATAAAGTATTTTGAAAACTCAAAAATTTTCTGTGAAAATGAGCTTCAAATTTCGCATTTTTAGTAATGCTAAAACGCCCTTTTCTCTAAAACGCACATAATTTTTGAAAGAAAATTGCCATTTACGGCTAGGTTTTTTGTTCTTTAATATTCTAAAATTAATATTTTCGTTCTACTAATAGGAAACCGAAAAATTAAGAAAATGACAAAAAATGTACTTTTGGCAGTGATAGATGGTAGCTAGCAAGAAGGAATATGTGGCAATTCCGAATAGCTAGCGAAGATCCAAGAAAATAGAAAACTAATACGGGAAAGTCTGTGCCATTCTGTAGCACCACTAGTTAGAATCTGTGATTTTTGAAACAAATAATGCAGCAAAATTATCCCATGCAGCTGAAAAAAATCGTTTTGCAGACCTGTGTAATTTATTATATATAAAAACAAGATTTTTCCTGAGGCCCGGCAATAAGAATTTTTCTGTCGAAAATGACCGTTTTTCGCCACAGCGTTAGAACATTTTTTTATACTGCGTAAATAACATGCGAGACAGTAAAAATAATTATAATACATTATAAATACCAGAATACTTGAAGGTCGCTAAGAAAAACTCAATTAAAAGTTTCTAAGATTTTGTAATTTAACTCAGCTTTCATAAAATGAATCTCCGACACTGAAAGATTTTTTTGATCTTCTACAACACATTATTAATTCTTATGAAGATAGTTATCGCCAAGGATTGCCATGCAATAAATAAGTAATATGATGAGAGACGACTTCGTTTCTCGGAGATCTCAGCAAGTAATTTCTTCGAAAGTGTCCCAAAGATTATAAATGTGAGAAGTTTTATCTTTTTGTGTCATTCTTCCTTTTACAGCTGGTGATAAAATATTATTGGAAGTGAGGCTGTAAATGGACATTAAAGTAAGTATTAGAAATGGCCTCAGATCAATAACGTTATTGGCGGGCTCTCTAGGCGGAAGTATAGTGGTGAAGTTAACGAGCCACTGGTGCTCAAGTCTCAAGATAGCTCACATGAGATTATATGGAGAAGACATTTACAGACATTTCATGTCCACATTTCTCTTCTTTTTTAAGACATGAAGCCATCTCCTACTAAAATCCTACCACAAACATACACTTTTTTGATCTTGAAGCCACATCGAAATTAATAATGGACAAAATCATGTCTTCCTTTGCAGACTGTAGGGTAAGCTTAACCAGTAAGAGCAGTAATATCATACAAAGATAATGAATTCTCTGGGTTGGTCAACATCCAGATGTGGCAGAACAGATAATAATGTTTTTGAGAGAACCAAACACCGTCCTGTTAGGAGATAGTAACTTGCTTCTTGTATGAGTAACAACTACCAGCACAGCTGTCTCTGGTCGTATGGGGCATGCCGTAAAACATTATCAAATATATCCAGTACTTTTATTCCAATTTAATTTTTACTTTGACACTTTAAGTATAAACTATTATAAGGATGTAATTTATACAGCGTTACATAGCATTCAGGATCCGCGAAACGATAACACGATGTGCACCAAACTACTTTTTTGTTCTGCTTTAGATAAAAAGTCAAAAAGGAATGGAAAAAAATATTGCGAGTATTCTTTAGAAGTGGCGAACCCCCACTTTGCTTCCCACGCCCCCGCAGCCGCTTCCACCTCCGCGGCCGCCATCATTCGCGAGGGCTATCGTATTTTCGTATCGTAAGATTGTTGTAATATTGTAACGTCATATCATTGGGCTCGACCGACAGAACCCCCGTTTGTGCAGGGGTAGGGGTTGGTCATCTGGGGGTCGGGCTGGCGGCAGCCAGACCTCTGAAGTTGTTCCGGTGAGAAGGGTGTCTTTTGGTGCCGGGCGGCACGGCCGGAGACGGCAGGGGGCAGGCAAGTCGGGGGCGCGTCCTGGAAGGCGGCTGTCAGTGCGCACAAGGGATGATGTGTGACGACAGAATTCGGCCTGCAGATCGCGGCAGTCCCATCCGGTCAAAATCTCAGTAATGAGAACATGTGGGCCGCGGGTCGCCTGCGTGGGAGGTCAGTCACGTGACCTTTCACAAAAGAGACCCGTGAAGGAAACGGCCAGACATTCGAGTCTGAGCCGAATCACGGTATGGATGCACCCAACTTGCGCTGGGCTCGTGAGGGCATGTGTTGGAACGCCGGTGTGGAAGTTATTCCACGTGTGACGGAGTGTTTACGCTGTGTGCGGGCACTTGTGTAGAGTGAGCAGTGAGAACTATGTACATTGTGTAAATAGCTATACAATAAACTTATTTATAGAACTAGTTTAGGTCTGTGATTACCATAATATTCC
Organism: Acheta domesticus; assembly: GCA_031308135.1. Taxonomy (NCBI): domain Eukaryota; kingdom Metazoa; phylum Arthropoda; class Insecta; order Orthoptera; family Gryllidae; genus Acheta; species Acheta domesticus. The sequence goes on from JAHLJT010002683.1 coordinate 9,512, forward strand.
CACGACGTCACAATATGTACTTGGCGCGAAAGCCCGTGAACGGGCCACGTCCCTGCCATGCGCCAATGGGTTAAGGGGGTACGTGTGGTTAGCACGTAGACATCCCCATACCGTATTCCCGGTCTTCTCAATCTAAGAAGTAAATTTTCGCAAGGTCACACAGCAACCTTATACTGGGACAATGCAAGGAAAACTCACACTATAGTCTTGCTCGACCAGAAATCGAACCTGCGGCCGCGTAGTGCAAAGCAAGCTTGCTGGTCAAGAGATAGCCACGAGCCGTCTCTAAGATTGTTGTCAGAGTATATATTATGAATTCACAAGTTGCTGCGACATAAATTCACCTTTTTAATCCACCGGCCGAACCGTTACCTTCATAACTAGTGGTACTACAATAGCTCATACTTTCTCGCAGCGGTGGTTGGCGCCCCCAACAAACCGGGCGTTGGAGCTCCATCGATTGACGGGAATGTAAATTCCAAAATTCAGAACTATAATATATATAATGAAACGTAATCAATTCATGTAATTTAATTAAAACTGAAGTAAATAAAATTTTATATTTAAATTTAAAATAAAATTTTAAGTTTAAGGAAACTTAAATTTAATAAAAGTTTATCGACGAGATAACTCGATAACATAGCTACACGATGGCCTATCGTAGGTATCAATTCTTGCACCAATTTTGTTTAATTTGTATATTGCGGTTTACCACTATCTTACAGGAATTTGCATTCGCTAATGATCTAGTTATTGCCATCTGACATGATTCCTTAGAAAAATCACAGAAAATACTACTGATCTAAGCTCACTTTGGTGCAATTATTGCAAATTTAAACTGGCACCAAACATGAAGAAAGCTGAATGCTCAAGCTTTCATTTGTGTAATAGAGTAGCGAACCATAAGCTAAGATCTATTTGAAACACTCCTTTCTTAAGCATAATCCGACACCAACATGTTTGCTAAAGCCCAAATGGAGTGACTCCATTTTTCTTGATACGAGATATTTAATGTTTAATTACTATTGTTATATAAATTCAGTAGCATATTATTTTATATTTCTTTTACCTACGCGTATTTAGAAACTTTAGTTTTAACTCTTATGAACAATACTGATCAATTTTGTTCAGTTCCAGACGTTGTCTAAGATTTTAAATGGAGTTACATCTCTTGTGATTCGAGAAGATAAAGGTTTTGATTGACATAAAAATATGAAATGCAGTTAACACTATTGACATCAGAGGGCGGCCTGGGGCGAAATTATAAAGTTGCACGCTTTCCATCGCTGGCACCCGCACTCGATTACAGGCGGTTCCAAGAGGAATTTGTTGTGGAGAAAGCGGGTTCGCGGAAAGTTGTCTGGGGTACTCCCGTTTCTCCTGCAAAATATACATGCTCTATCAATCATTACTGAACCCTATTAAATCATTATCCTGCTAAGAATACAGGGATCAGACCGGCGACCAGCGATAACCGAGGAATTGAATGAGAAGGGAACCTCAAACCAATTCCAAATAATAATCTGGACTATATCCCGAGTTTCATCATTTTTACTACTCGACAGTTGTCATCAACGTCAATACTGTCATTTCCATTCGGTGGTCTGATGACTTCAACATCGTCAGAAGTAATAATACACTTAAAGTATTGGTGATGAACGGGTAAGATAAAGAGAAAGCGGTATCTTATATCTTTTTTTTGTTCAATAGTGAGCCTTATGCCACTGTACAGCTTTCTCTGAAATGTATTAGCAAGAGACACTGGGCATCCGTTTTATATCCCGACTTAAAGACAGAGTCAGAGTCTTGTTTAAAAAGGAATTGTGAATTGTTCACTCTTTTGGTACGGACTAAATATCCACACCGAACTGAGAAAACAAAGCAATTACAGGTAAAATCAACCCTTAACTACACACCTTCTCACCACTGACATGCTCCATTGTCAGCTTACACTGTGTCACACACACCTTATCTTTTGCTACGTAACCTACGTTGTTATTAGAATGTCACTGATCACGGTTATTAACCTGACGAGAAAATTCAAAAAATGACATACTATTTTATTAAATTGTATTGTAACATATTTTAAATTGTATAACGTTAAACCATGTATGTTTGCCAAAAGATACAATAACAAAAGCAAAGAAATAGAGAGCAGGTAACGATGTCACTAGGTGTGAATTTTAAATTCTACAAAATAGCTTCTGTCAAAATGCCAACCCATGCTAGTTTGATCTTGTAGTGCAGTGTGGAAAACGATTATTTATGGAATCCAAGACCGCCGTGTAAACACCCATTCTCCAGCGAGCAGATTCCGCAGTGCCCTCGTTGAGCGCAAACGCCTCAACGGGATCCCGAACGAGACCGCTTCCATTGTCCCCTCCTCCTTCCGCTAAACCCGGCGCCCAGTGCTTCGGCCATCGGGAGCGACTCCGCGACCCAAACAATAACACGGGGCCGCCCAAGGCCGTGTTATCGCTGGAGATTAAAGCGGGGGCGGCGCGGGGGCGGGGCGGCGGCGGGGCGGCGGCGGGGCGGGGGCGGGACGGGGCGGGACGGGGCGGGGCGGGGACGGGGCGTCGCTCGTCTGCCTCCCACGCCCACTCCCCGCCACGACGCCGCCGCGCTGCCGTCCGCGCCATCGCCGGACGTGACCCGCGTCAGCGACGAGGCGCCGCGGTCGAAACAAAAGGGCGCTGTCAGCCGCAACTCAATTGGCACGGGAGGGGGAGGGGGAGGGCTTGCCGGCGCCGGCGACGGGACGCCAATCTCGGCTCCTCCCGCGCCGCCACGCCACGTCACGCCACGCCATGCCACGCCGCCAGGCAGAGCGCGGCGGCGCCCGCCGACAGCTGGCCCGGTGACAGCTGCGACGTAACGCGCGGCGGCGGAGGCGGAGACGGCGACGAAGGCAGAGGTGGCAGAGGCGGCGGAGGCAGCGGCCAGAGTTGGCAATGGCGGCGGAGGCGGAGGTGGACGTGGCTGCGGTGGCAGTGGTGGTGGTGGTGGTGGCGGCGGCGGCGGCGGCGGCGGCGGCGGTTGGCGGGCGGCGGCGGCGGCGGCGGCGGCGGCGGCGGCGGAGGTGGAGGTGGAGGTGTAGGGGGCGGCGGTGGCGGGGTGACGGAGGCGGCGGCGGAGGTGGTGGCGACGGCGGCAGCGGCGGCGCCGGAGGTGGAGGTGTCGGCGTCGGTGGTGGAGGCGGAGGTGAAGGTGTCGGCGGCGGCTGTGTCGGCGGCGGCGGCGGCGGCGGCGGCGGCAGCGGCGGCGGCGGCGGCGGCGGCGGAGGCGGAGGCGGAGGCGGCGCTCTCAGGTCGAGAGGAAGAGCGCCTGCTCCTCGGACGCGCGTTCGCATCAGTCTCTACTCCACTTTCTTTACGCGAACCGGCTTAGGTGGCTCAGGGCATCAAGCCGATGCCACTACAATGTCTCGGGGTCCCGCTCCCCACGGTTGGCAGAATTTTCGACACTAGCTACATAGCTGTACTGCGATTTATTCAACTCTGCCTCTGGCATGTATCAGCTGTCACGGTTTCATTCAATCGGGAGCTTGAACGTAGCCATAGTAACGTCCCTGTAGAGACACATAAGCTCCCAATTGGATGAAACCGTCAACAGCTGATACTCACCAAGGGCAGAGTTGAATAAATTGCAGTATAAGTCGAATTCAGCTGCTGTCTGGAGGATATTTCTGGCGGTACGATACAAGAAAAATACCATTAATTGGGCGAACAGTTCTTGTATACCGCGCATTCCCACGATATTTATAATGTAAAATAATGTTCAAGCAATAGTCCTCTTTTTTATGATAATTTGAAATAACATAGCTATACATTAATTATTGTTTACAAGAATTCAATTTAGTATTTGGGCAATAATATACAGGTATCCGGGGAGGAAACGTCGAAACTTCGCAAATAAGCTCTTAAGACATTTCTAAGCATATTTTGTCTAATAAACTACGTGGATATTCTGAATGGTTGAGCCGCAATAATCACTCAAAAGTTGGTTTGAAAAATTGATTTCAAGGCACAAATTTTCATTATGGAAGCACAGGAACACTCCAGAAACATATGATATTTTTATTATTTATAAAAGATATGAATATATTTGCTCAGACAGAAAAATTAAGCGAGAAATAAAAAAGCAGTCGAATTGTGTAAATTGGGTGCTTTTTTATTTCTCCCTTAATTTTTGTTTCTGAACAAATATATTCATTTATTTTGTAAATAATAAACAACTTATATGTTTCTGGAGTGTTTCTATGCTTCTATAATGCAAATTTTGCCTAGAAATTAATTTTGCAAATCAAATTTTGAGTGCTTATTGCGGCTCAACCATTCGGAATATCCACATAGTTTGTTAGACAAAATATGCTTAAAATTGGCTTTAGAGCTTATTTTCGAAGTTTCGACGTTTCCTCCCCGAACACCTTGTATAATTAATTTTTTGTTCATTTCTGAAATTAAAATAAACGTGGAATTTACAAATGGAGAAGAAGATAACTAGTGGACCGGTAGATTTCTAGCGTCTCGTCTAATACAAAAATCAGTCATCACGCACACTGCGCAAACTTTATTATGAATCCCCGCTGTTGAAAATGGTTCTGAAATTCGTGGAAGTATTTCTGACGTGAAAAAAACTTTAAATGGGCTCTCACACGGGGTCCCCCCTCAGTTAAAGATAAAACGATTTTGTTGCCCGCTAGTTATTCATTGTGTCTCATGTCCCGAAAGTTAGCGCCAACAAGGGAACATAATTACACTCAATATCGTGGCATCTAATCGTGTGCAAGTTGCATGTTTGTGAGCTCACCTCATCAAAGAGGGTGGATATGAAAACGAAGTTCACCGAGGGCGAATTCACTCGTATGTCCGCAACAAAAGGGGTATCCGAGCGATTGACGTAGAGCTTGAAGAGATGAGCCAAAACATTTCTAAGAAGGAAAGGGAAAAGTTGCACTGGGAGATAATTTGAAAACCGTTAGAAAATTGCTCTAATCGGTAATTCCACCCAAGAGAGAAGACAAGCGCTTAAGAGAAACGAAAAAGGAACCGTTCGCTTAGACCTCATGTTATCGTGATAGAAGAACTTCCATCAAGGTTTTCGCTAAACGCAGCAAGTCCAAAAAATCAAAATCAGAACACGGAAGGCACATAAGGAATGCGCCTTGTAGACCAGGTCGGTCCGTTGTTGAGCCACCAATTCCCAGTCAGAGAGTATGTCAGCTAATAATCTATCCGGTGTTTCTTTTTAAATTATGCCCAGAGATGCAAATATGTTTTTACGCAAAAAAGTTACGGTAATTTAGAGGTTGAACCATCTCAATATTTTGTTGTGAAATATTTCTTTTTTTAGTTATTTTAAGACACATCAACATATATGGTCTTTAGAGATTGTCATTTACATTCTGTTAAAAAGTAGCAATGATCACTTATATTTAGAATATTACAATATTCACAATAACACTGTAATGACACTAAAGGCAATTTTAGCCCCACAAAACATTTGGGTAACAGTAAGTGAGACAAAGTAAGGAATGTTTATGTTCGGGCCCACAGCAAAGCAGAAATAAATACGTTTATTCCAGAATGCAAGGCAGAACAAGTTGTACTGTAATCGGTAAGCGCGCGGAGGTTGGCGGCGGGATGCCTGTCAACATTGAGTGCCGTCTCTAGGAAATACTCTTTGGGCACGCCACCGGATGCCGCCGCCGGCAAGCATGCGCCCAGAAATCCTGCCCTAGCGCACGTGCGCGCTTCGCTATCACCACCCAAAGAGTATTTCCTAGAGACGGCACTCAATGTTAAACGGAGAAGCCTTATTTGTCAGCATCCGGTCCGCCACATTGGATTGTATTACTTGCTATTGGGCAAACGGACAGCCAATAGCGTGGAAGTAAGCGGTAAATTTGAAATAAACCAGATACGCGGGAATTTTAAAATTTCACTCCCATATTTTTGTATTAATCATCAAAAACTACACAAGGATTTTATGGGAAAAAAAGTCAAATTAGGGCAGGAAAATCAAGTATTTATTGAGCATATTGATATTACACTTTTTTTAAAAAATTTCATTAGTGTTAACAATTTTGTATCACACAAGGCAATAAACACAGTATGCACAGTACACCAGCTGAAATGCAACTTTACTTGCTTGTAGATATGCCAAATAAACGTGAATAGTATGGAATATTGCATTATTACAGAGCATTACATATGAACAGTGTTGAAAAGAAACAAATGAAACAATACCACACTTTTGCCCTAGTAAAACAAATAGTTATGATGCCATTTTATTTTGCGAGTAGGAAAGATAGCATCACGAGGCATGTCAGGTGCCCCAATCCTACAAGCAAAATAAAATCACTTTCACCATCTATTTTTAAACAGTATTACTGCCTTTGATTTTATTTAATTCAAGAATACAGATAATGTAATTATGTACTATGTTACAGTAGTACCTGATTAAGTCACACAAAAGTATTTTGTTTTCCATGTTGCTTTCAGTTTTATCGGAACATTTGAGCGTTTTCCCACTTCTAACACTAGTGCCAAAAATTCAACTTTTAGCATACTATGCATACCTTGACAGAACTGCTTTTACTAGTTGCAGCCTAAAAAATTTTTTTGCTAGTCAATAACTATTTGACAAAATTAGTATATTTACCCATGCCTGAAAATAATAATAATAATAATAATAATAATAGTGACTTTATTTTTGTGGTGAGACTCGGGCCATCAGGCCCGCTCTTCCGCCTAACCACATATATATATATATATATATATATATATATATATATATATATAGAGAGAGAGAGAGAGAGAGAGAGAGAGAGAAATTGAACAGTACATTTATTAAATTAAATAAAATACAACTTAGATATGTCTTGCCCCTGGGCTCACAAAGTGAAAGTAAAAAACACAACGGCCCAGCATTTACCTTAAACGGCCGGGGAAAACCAGGGAAAACAAAGGAAGTGTGCATGCTCTTCAACATTGAGCAACAAAATAAGAGATTTAAAATAATTTATAACGCATTTACTGACACAAGAGAACATTAAAGAGATGCCCAAAAATAAATTATGAAAACACACAGTGTCAAAACGTTAACAAGAAAATCTCAATCGATTAAAGAACTCATTAAACAAAAATAAATGAGAATGCACACAACCATCCGGCCAGGACGACAAATCCTATCTCACTCATGCACAGTTAGGGGACTGGCTGTCCAAAGATGGGCTTAAATGAGAAACTACATTAACTTTTAAAACATTATTTATGAAGAGTGGAATGTAACAGTCCCAACAAAGCTTGTGCGCCATAATTTAAATCTGAAAATAGATTGTGAAAGTGCAAATATTTAATTGCACTAAGAACCGAGCCTGGAACTTTCTCACAACTGGACATATATTCTAACAACCGAGCTGTGAAATCAAACATTGCATTCATGACTCAAGATAATTCACAATCTAATAGGGATCAGCATTCACATTAACAATATAATTGGCATGAAGATTAACAAAACACAATAATACTTCAATTGTAGAATGAAAATTCAATCAAGACAGAGTTTGTCATGAGAAACAATTATTGCCAGAACAGTAGAACATTGCATATACAACTTATATCAATTCCAATAATAAAAACCAATTAATAGGCACTACTAACAATCAAAAAATATTACACACCAGATATTAAGCCCAAAAGAAATCTTAAAATTGCATGAAAATAGACTTTAAAACAGGGACTCAAAAATTTTGTATTCATAATTTCCAAATAAACAGTCTTCACAGAGCAAAAGGGAATCCAAATTTGAGAAAAAGATTTGTCTTTTACAGAATGAATTTCATCTTCAAATAAAATTAAATTTTATTAGAACTTTCCAAATCAGATGTGGAAAATATGGTTTATGTAGCATCCAATGACAGAATACCCATTAATCTTAAAACTCTCATTATTCGTATCACTACAAACTGTCTGCGTAAAAGAGGTATGAGCAGAAATTTTGTGCAGAATGAAGAAAGTCATTCACTGAACATAACAATTACTCTTTAAAATTAGCTCTCTAAGTATTGACTCTCCAAAGAGAACCTGAAGTTACAGACAAAATGGTCTCTCCTAGTCAATTGACATTATTGGAGCATATTTTTAACATAAAGAAGTAATAGACCACTATTATTTTCATATTTATGAATATTTTCCATGGTTTTTAACTGCAAAATATTTAGATTATCAGTAATAACTTTTCACATATTCTTCATACCAGAGTGCCTGCACACCAATCTGATGATATCACTAATAAGTGAAGCAAATGTATTGAAGACACAGATTCATCTTCCGGAATGGCTTCAGCACCTGTAATCACCAACCATAAAAACATTTGTTTTTTATTTACTCTAATTCACACTCAATTGGTACCAATAACTGTATATTCAACGGAAAAACTTACCATGAGAACTATCCGTAACATTAGGTGACATCTCTCATGGGTGAAAAAGATCTGAAAATGGAGACAAATATGAATTTTCCCCACCTTTAAAACATGCAACCAAGTGATAATTGTGTTGCTTAAAGATTATAGCAAACACTTACCATGAACAAGGCTAGCATATGCATCTGCCGCACTTCATGTAGCAGCACACTGCATGGCAAAGCCACCTGTATTCATCAACAAGGAATTATTACCCTATTTTATACCAGTACATTTCGCTTTCAATAGCATGCTTCTATTTCACGCACATAAAGAAACTTACCATTTTCAGTTTCAATTGCTGCCCGAGTTCAAAGACCTGAAAATTAAAAAATGCTGGTAAGAAAGACTTCCATCAAACTATTGTGTAATTAAAATTAATCCCACAAAAACAAAATTGTATCCCGCTTTTACAATCTCAAACACATCTGTCCTATTTGAAGTTCTATTGTCTCAGATGAACTTCAAATTTATTATTAAAATGGCTTACCGATTACATCCATTGGTATAGTGGGTGTCACCTCTGTTGGTTCAAACAAGGGATCTGCAAGTGAACATTACCATTAAAAATATTTCAAAATTTACAATGGAATTGTTTGAATGCTCTTTCAAGGCAAAAACTTACCATGAATTATCACATTTATTGTTCACCAATCTCTATTATTCAGGAATTTTCTTGGCCATATTTTTGACGAACACATTTGTAGGACAATAGTAAATTACAACACATTACGAACACATTTGCAGCACAAATGCAGCTGTAAATTAGAAAATTTCTTGAATTCACTGATATATTCTTTGCTAGCACCCGTTAACGGCCCCACAAACAGCACGAAATTCCACAACACAGTCTCACAGATACTCTTCGAGCACGAGACGGCCATGCCGGTCAGACGTTGAAGCAATCCAACGGTAATTCAACCGGCGCCGACCCGGAGAGCTTTGAAAATGAGTAGTTCTCAGATTTTACGCTAGAGCGAGTTCGTGTAATACAATTCATGGCGTCGCTCTGAGCTCTGATTGGCTACTGTATTGGATTTGAATAAGGAATATCTCCAGCCTATCTAGTGTCAGACCACTGTCACCACCCTGCTCCGCCCGTTGCAGGAGCAACGGACAAAACCGTCTAGAATCTTCCATGTCCAAATCAAATGGCAAATTGTAATTGGCCATCGCCATTCCCACCTATGCCACGCGAGAGAGCCCATTCCTAACGTCTTCTTGCCGCAACCGAAATTCGGCAGTCCACTGAAAGACACCGTTAGAGATGGTCATGTTTGTTCAGGGCTCCGCGCGGTAGTGTGTAAAATAATGTATAATCGTGCAACTTGAGCTCCATACGGCTCGCGCACATTTATTAATTCAATCGTGGCAGTAAGCATCTAAATTGTGTCTGTAGCTCTTGCGTAAGTTTACAGCCGTAATTGTTAATTTAACTGTGTAACTCGCAGCTGCTTCTGGTCGGCACTAAAGTAATTACTGCAGTGTACAATTTCCCTGCAATAATCGTACTTGGACAAGTGTGAATTGACGCGCCAAGTGAAATTTTTTATGTTTATGTGCTGTGTTTCTGTAAGTGACATTTAACAAACCTGCTTATTAAATCTTGTTTGTGCTGGAATTTTACTTGTGTGTGTATCCTGCAACTCCTGCGCCAATCCCAAGAGCTGTCAAAGGGTTTCGGGACAACTGTACCTCATCACCATTAATTATACAGTCCACTTATAAAATAACATAAAATAATTATAAATGATCATAAAGCATTGGAAATGTTTTATGATTAAGTGTATTAAAACATTGTGTTAAAGCATTGGATTTACATTGGAGATGTACAAAGACTGAGTTAAATTTCACTGAAAATTTTTCATTCTGTACGAAATCTGAAGACTTGTTCCTGGCATTGAGGGTATTCCAAAATTGATTCAAATATTTTTTCCTGGAGAAAGGGTTTGTCACTGTAAAAAGAATATTGATTAATATGTAAGCTACATATTAAGTAGAGTAGAGTCTTGTTCAATCTCGATAGATGGGAGGGGACACTAGTTAAATAGATGTGTGTGAATCAATTTGAAGTAGCCAGATCGAATCCTACGTATTACCAGGGGCTCTATTTTATTTATTTTAGCATTTGTATTTAATTGTAAAAAATCGCACTTGTTAATGTAGTGCACTAGTTTTGAGTATGGACCATTTGTTTTTTTCACCTGCCTTTCATTATGATTTCAATATGATTCCAAACATCATTAGATATTATATTAAATAATAAATTAAAATAAAGGAACTACGTGAATGCCACGCAAATAATTTGAAATAACCTCGTTTAGACTCAAAAGCTTTAAACACTTGACTCAAATATGGCGATTTATTTGGTGAGCAGAGATCCCTGGTTGCAACAGAGGATTAAATGATAAACACCAAAAGGCAGAAAACATATCCTCAAGCAAACTATAGGTACAAATGTAGAAAATGTCATGTAGCATACTAATGTGATGTGCTGCATGCTGAAAACATACATAACATCACATTAAGATGAAAATTAATGGCCAACACAGATTACACATGTAGGCACAATCAAGTTGCAAATATTAATCACCAGAAACCAGCAGTGAAATCCAAACTACAATAAATGACATTTCCATATTACAAATAAGTTCCCGACACTGAACTTGAAAATTCATACTAGAAGTGGTACTACGACAGAGAAATTATCACAGATAAAATCATTAATCACAATAAACCCTACATAACTTTCGTAGAACAACCAAAGAAACGCTATCAGATTGACAGCGCGTGCAGAAAAAATAACAAAGTACACACAACAGGCAGCGGAAGTAAAGACAGAATGGTATATCCATTAAGTCCATTTTATTCCTCTGGTCACTTCTTGCCAAACAACATTAACCCTTAACCGGGCAATCAGTGTCTGTTGGACATTGTGGGTTATATTTCCTGCCATATAATGTAAACTAAAGTGTTTATGTGATTACGGTTTCGTGACTTTGTCTCTAAGCTATTGGAGCGTCTTTGTGTGAAGTTTCACAAATTTTGTACAATAAACAGATGTGAAAATAATTATTTTGTTTTAAAATAACGTAACCGGGCAAGCAGTGTCCAAAAGACACTGTGTTCTTTCGATAAGAAGCAACGGTTTCTGATATACATTTTGACACAACAGTCGAATAACTTTATTCTTTTGTTTATTAAGTCTGTCGATTTTCATAAATTGGACACTTTGTATTGATAAGCGACAAATATATTCTGTAAGAAGGAACCTTTGGCGATTTCTATTTTGTCACAACCGCGAGATCTCTAGGAAGGAGACTCAGCTCCGATGCTGGAGGCATGGTCGAGGTATGTGCGAACAGTATTGTGGAACAGTTTTTATGGTCCACCTGTATAGGGAGCGACAATGTGGCTCACACGTTTGAAGTGATTATTTTTCTACGATTTGATGACAAAACCACGCGGCCCACGAGACGTCGGAATGATAAATGTGTCGCTTTTAGGGACGTGTCAGAAAAATTCAAAGAATATTTGAAAAAGCATTACCATCCTGGAACATACTTTATTGTCAACGAAATGCTAATTCCAATGAGGGACAGATACCCTTTGAAACTGTACATACCGATTAAACCAGACTAGCATAGTGCACCGTGCTCATCAGGGAAGAAAAAAAATGATGCCACTTGCATAGCTACGCTTGAGATCGCACTCAAACAATGTTGCAGCAAACGACACCAGTCAGTCTGCAAGTAGCAGAGTGATGTAACCCATCTTTGCAAGAATTGTAAATAATGAACTACTTTAATCAAAATATCTGAATTTATAGAGAAGAAAAATTTATACTTGTTCAATGTGCGTTATACTCTCAGTATACGAAAAACCTTACACTCCATCACTTCTTGTACGTTTTTGGGATAATAAAGGAATTATTTTCATTAATTATTCATTTTCAATCATTACACTGAAATTCTAAAACTATTAAAACAGTAGGTGTGGAAAAGTTGAAGAAGTGAATCGTGGAAAACATTGATTGCACAACAGTGTCTGATGGACACTGCTTGCCTGGATACGTTACAAAAGTACCTTGCCCGGAGAAGGGTTAATAGAAATTTGGAATTTATTCAAATACCCAAATATATCATCAAAATAATGCAAAAATCTATTATCGTGAATACGTGTAGGGCTGTAAGAAAATTTCTAAATTGTGATAAAATATGAATTGACCTGTGCCTTTGTTATAACCCGACAGAAATTCGACTAAAGGCACAGTGATTGCTGACAAAAAATATGTTATAAATAGTATCAACAATAATAAAAAAATATTCTGTTCTGCTCCTCCTCCTCACCTCTGAAGTATACTACTTAAATTTTTAAAAATACGAGTGAGCATTCTGGCGTATTAATTATAACTTTCACATTTAATAAGAAAAAAGCGACGCTTATAACAGCACAGAGGTTCCCAGATGTTTGGTTATACAGTTACTGCAAAGTAATATACTACTAACAGACCGCTTGAAATATTGATAATCAAACTGAGAGAACGATGTGCGAAAGAAATATATTTACTGAACTTAAAGTCAAAATGTTTAAATGAAAACTACTTCTCACTATTGAATTCATCGTATTGCGCTCTATTCTTACAAAAAGGTTAAAGAAACTAGTTCTTAAACACGTTTTACCATCACTCAATTTTTCGGTATCAAGAACCCACAAAACATGGATTCTGGCTACAACACGTGATAGAGGATTTTTTTTCTAAATTTAGCAGCTGGATTTATTCACGTTTTCGTTACCAGGGTCTTGTAATAAGAGTTTTCCCGCCGAAAATTCGCCGTTTTTTCGCGCATTACATAACTTTCTATCTACTTCATAGCGAGAAAGTAAAAATACCTACTCAGGCTGGGATTCGAACCAGAGCACAGCGGATGAGCATCACGCGCACTAGTTCTGAACTGTAATCGCGCGGTATATATTACTAATCGATTGTGGAACAATTTCACTTATACTAACGATTTGTAATCAAGAAATCTAATAAAAATATTAGATGAGCTAGAATTATCGTAATGGTTTTGTCTAATTGCCACAGTACGTACAGTAATATTCGCTCTACATATTATACGTTATACGTATTACAATAAAACAAAATAATTATAAGGCTGGTGAAACTCTTTCGTACAACATGCAAGAGTCGGAATGTGGCACTCCTTTTCACATTTGGTTCGAGTTGGCAAGAGATTCCCACACGTTAAACAGAATATCCAATAGTTATATACTGTAGCCATTTTACTAATTTCAGGCATCTTCATGGATTGCCGAGCAATCGCTATAAACAGTTTCACCGAAATTCATCTCAGATTGCGTCAGTTCGCAGTGGTCTCCAATGCAACCTCTCGCAATGACACAAATGCATTTATGCATCTCTTCCGTATCAGTATCAGCAGTCTCTCTGGCCCACATTTCTCCTCGAAGATTTCTCTTCCTACCGCCAGGCGCCGTCACACCGCGGTGATCCCAGCTTCGGCAAAAGATAAGGAGGGACGGCGCCGGAACGGTGCGAAACGAACGTGAGTCCACGTGGAAGCGGTCGCATCCCACAACAAAATGCAGATTTATGTTAATGGCGCCGAATCGCCCAATCGGAGAGCCCGCGACACCTTCCATTATCGGTTTATTGCGCGAGGCTAAGTTGGCGTGATATGTCATGTCCCGATCAGAAGACTGTTTGCCAATTACAGCAAAGCCGCGACTGATACCCGCCCCCATAAACATCTGTCCGATAAACGCGACCTCCCGCCCTGCGTTCCCGCGCCGCGCCGCGCCGCGCCGCCTCGCCCCGCCCCGCCCCGCCCCGTCCTGTCCCGCCCCGTCCCGCCCCGCCCCGTCCTGTCCCGCCACGCCCCGCCCCTCTCCGCCCTGGCCCGCTCCGCCCCGCCCACCTCGTGGTGGTTTAACCATTTAAATTGTAGAGCGTCCAAGCGCTCACGTCCCCAGTGCATTCTTTTAATAGCGCCGGTGCGCGAACAGTTTTTGCCAGCATGGAAAGTCTCTAGGGCAACATTGCGTGTTGCATCTGTTGCGGTCCCGTACTTAATGCTGCCGCTGGCCTGTGAAATGTTGCACTTCTAAAAGGATTTGCGTCATCTGTCAAGAACATATGTTTGAGATACAGATCAACCAAAGTTGTGTAAGTTGTTGTATAAGTCCAGTTTCCTTGATTTTTGATATTTACTTGTCTTTCTTTTTGATATTTACTTACTCAATAGAAGCTTTTTATTTTTGTAGTTGGAGTTGCTATCATCACACGGACTTTTCATCACACCACACCGACTGCCGACTAACGTTGTCTACAATTTTTCACAAGTGCACTTTTATGGCTATGTCTAAATGTTTATTTAATGTCTTTTTGTAACGTCATTTCTAAACTTACTGTCGCTTCACTGAACCTTCACCAATCAACACTTACCTCCTTTAAATGGTTAATTCAACTAGTAGTGCTACCATGGAATCTACGTTTCCTTATTTCTTGAAGCTAAAATAGCAAATCATAATATTGAAACTTATATCCTACTTTTAACCATTTTGAGAAACAGTCTTTACGGCAAGAGTAACGTCGAAGAATAAAATTAGCAATTTTCTAGAATTTGCAATTTTCTTAAATTTTTGTAAAGCAAATAACTCCATTAATTTTGAAAAAAGGTTCAGTTAAGAATTAAATCCATTATTTGTATTTCAAGTTGTAAATGAAGCTTATGAGGAGCATTTTACGAGTAATGTAAAAATGCACCTTCCGGTTTCCATAATTTCCGTTTAAAGTATATATATCTGCTCAAAAATTCATAAATTTAAGACTACGCATTACTAATTTTGGCGACATGATTGAACTGAATGCCATTAAATTTTAGAATAAATATCTAATTTGAAAAATTAATTCTCACAGTGTTTTGCCATCGCGACCAAGTCACTTTCTGTATAGAAAAATTGTGTGAGGAGTACAGATATCATTTTAGAGGACCCGGAAGGAGAAAAAATTTTACTTTTTAATCAATTGTTAATCTTCAATATTTCCCATTTTCAATGATGTATTCATTTTATCTCTACTTTGTTTCTAAATATTTTTACTTTCCCGTATAAGGAGTAATATACGTAGTATAGGAAAAGTTATGTAACGCTGCGCGAATTTTCGGCAGAAAAATATCGTTGATAACGAAAAAGTGGATAAATCCAGTTGCAAAATTAAGAAAAAAATCCCCTAACACGTGGTGTAGCCAGAATCTCTTTTTGTAAGTCCTTGATATCGAAAAACAAATTGAAAGCAAAACGTCCGTCCGTCCGTCCGTCCGTCCGTCCGTCCGTCCGTCCGTCCGTCCATCTGTCCGTCTGTCTGTCTGTCCGTCCGTCTGTCCGTCTGTCCCTCCGTCCGTCCGTCGGTCCGGTGTATGTGAACAATATTAGCGCCTAAACTATGCATACTGGCCTGAATCGAAGCTCTGAGATTTTGAGAGACATTCATAATTTTGGGGGGTACTTTACATGAAGCCCCCCGGACATTTTCAAAATTATCTCGAAAATGGCTCCTAATTTTTTCTTTAAATTTCTTGTAAGAGAAGAGTGAAATATCCTTATTAAGGTGGCATACGTCCGATTTTCACGGTTTTCTTTTATAATTTTCGAAAATTGTGAAAGTTTAATTTTATTCGGCGTCTTTCTCCAACTACAAAATTGCAAATAGAGATTTTTCTTTCAAATAAAATTTTCTATGCGTAGTGAGTTCGCTTTGTTTTGTTTATTTCAAGTCGCATGACAGCTGGGTTCTTTCTTTAAGGCAGACCTGCAAAACGCCTGCTCCCACCGGCATTCTGCACTTGCAAGCCGGTCGTCTGCCCGTGGCAGCGCCGAAAGTGCAAGTAGTGGGGAGTAGAAAGCTTTGCGGGGAGGGGAGAAGTCTGACGTAGAAAGACGCGGCGCGTAGATTGACTGCCTCAGCGTCTAATGATCCTTGCTTCAAAATTAAATGCCCATTTGTTCAAATGGATTATGTGTAATATTTCAAGTTACCAGGGTCGTAATTCACTGTTTACGTTCTGTGCACTACTGTATATCCACCACTGTATGTATTTTCATTTTCTAATATTTTTAAAGAAAATAACTTGCTCATTGTGACTCTTAAGGAATATTTTAAAGCAATAGCTTGAGAGCAATCTCTCACATCAAGAATGACATAAAAAATTTTATATGTGAATATTCCGAGAAGGGTAATGTTTAATAGCACATTTGTGACCATTTCCCCCATTATGAAACTGAATAAAATACATCAACGAGCAAACTTTTGTGACGATATGTTACGGACAATCATAAGATAATAATGGGTATTGGTTAAATAGAACGCAAAGGGCTTTATATTTTTATTAGATCTCGTACACGACTCTACTCTCTTGTCAGAAATTAGAACAGAAAATAATCATGATTTTTTTAAGAACAATATTTTTTGCTTTGAGAGAACCGTCTTATTCAATTAAAATAGTTAATAAAAATAGTTTATTGCTGTCATCAAACAAAAACAATTCAGTATCAAAATTTTGTGTTTAGCACAACACTAAATTTGTGATTACATCGTAGCAAAGCGAATTACATTATAAGCCCTACAAGCAATTATAATACTTGGTGTCGAAATCTAATATGTAGAAATCGTTGTAGTTTCATATTTCGCCCTATCATATACCGATAACAAACATTTGCAATATAATAAAAAAGACAATATTACTTGAACTGTGTATGACCGTCATGTTCTTGCCGATTGCTCTTTAAATTTACGCGCTATCGAATTGCGTATTCTGATTGGTGGTCCCCACTCCTAGATTGGGTCTCATCCCCATCCTTCATCGATTTTCTCATTTGCACCCGAGTTGCCTACACGCAGCTCCTGAGGTCAGTGAAAGTGCAAAATGCTGTGCAGGTCTGCTTTAAGGTCTACATTAAAATTTTAGTATTTTTCACGCAAAATTGCGTGCAACATGTGCAATTTAAAAAAAAATACAATCGATATTCAAATATTAATTACATTCCTTGATTATACTGTCGTATTAGAACGCAGATAATTTCTAGTTTCAATCTTTCTACAATGCTAAAACAAACATTCTATAGAATGTCATGGCCATTTTGAAAAGGGTTAATGAAATATAAATTTCATGTTATTTCGCAAGGATACATTCTAGATTTTGAAAGACTTGGTTCTTCCATTTCAATAAACCCAGGGGATATGAAAAGAGATCATAACAAATTGTAATTAATTTGAAAGGGAATTATCAAAACTATTAATAACCTAAATGTACAGATCTGTAAATTGGAATCAGTCACAAATAATAATGCCACTTTGTGAATTCTTTTTTTGTGGATAGTGTACATAAGTGAAACTGTTATTGTGTGTATGTAATTTTATTTCAGGAAGTATACTATTTGTTATGATATACATGTGATCGTTTCCTGTATTATTTTAGTAGTATACCTTTCCGTTGCAGCTCTCACACGTAACCAATCTGTATAAATGAGGTCTCTAAAGAAAGAGGACTTTCAGGGAGACGTGAAAAATTGCACTTTGACGGTAAGACCAGGGTTTAGGGTGGCGCGGTTCCTTTGGTTCACTGATCCGGTTCACTACGAAGGAATCGACTCAGTGAACCGAATTCTTGTTTACTATTCGCGTTGAACATGGTAACGTAATAAATGTCTTTGAAAACACATTCTATTTAAGAAGCGCGTGCTACTTGAACATTTCTTTACTACTTAAGCCACTCATTTTGTGTTACTTATGCCACTCGTCTATTTAGTTAAGCAAATGCTACTTATTACATTGCTCTATAAGCCACAGAATATAAATGGGAAAAGTATAACTCACGTATTTGTTGGAATTTTTATACATTTATTTTAGGTTATGAAAAAATATAAAAACAACAACAACAATAATAATAATAATAATAATAATATAAACGTAGAATTTTAAGAACCTGAAACAAAAAAAAAGAATTTAAAAAAATAATACAATATAAATAAAACCAATATCAAATAATATTAATAACTCACTATTAAATAGAATGAAAGATAAATAACGAAGGAAATTGAATAAAAGCGAAGAAAAATTTGTTAAAACAGCGTAATTTCTATAACAGAAAAACATACTTTTAAAAAGAATACAAACTAAATTTATAAAAACCAATAGGAAGTAACTTGTTAAAAAATAACTTGTTAAGCTAATAAAATAAATACAAATATTTAAAATCAATTCTATTTCACAAACACATACTACTTACCCGTTTATTATTGGGCGACTATCACCTCTCAAATCCTCCATTTTAATACTAAAAACCAATTCGTCTTTTTTTAAAGCAAATACTACATAATATGTTAATCATAAATAAATCCTGCATTTACATCTTCCATCACGGTAGACACACAAAATCTATTAAAAGATGTCTTGAAATACGAAAAAAACACGTTAATTCCACTTTTCTCCTGTACATACGTGACACACAGGTCGAGACGCAAGCAATCCCACTTTAACACCACTGAATAGCATTTAAACTTCCCTCTCGGCGCAATCATAAAAAAAATGCTACGTTCACTCTTTCCATCACGGTAGACGTACAAAATCTATTCAAAGAGGTATTGAAATGCTATGAAACACACAATTCCACTAAGAAAATAAACTTTTCGTGCTAACACTTTCTAATCGCATTAAATAGTGCCAGTAAATACATTTGTTTTTGTGGGAACAACTGAAAGTGACATTAATAGAAGGCTTTTTAAAATCTAAAAACATTTCTATACTAATATTTGTGTTCAAACAGCAATGAAATCAGCTTAGAAACAAGTTTAATTCAACAAAAGCAAGTGTAGTGAAGTGTAATTTCAATGTGAAGTGAAGTTGTTTTAAAAATGTCGTGATGAAGAAGAATTTTTCGTAAAATATGAAATTGGTCATTTCGTGTATATTTATGCTTTGACCCATCAAAGCCAATCAACTCGAAGATAATTCACTTATTATTTATCGCCACCTCTGAAGTGAACCGTAAGTGAACCGTGGCGGGCGATTCACGATAGTAAGTGATTCACAAAAGGAACCAAATGAACCGTGCCACCCTAAACCCTGGTTCAACCAACACCGCCTGGAATACAAGGCCTGCCGACGTATTCCGTGACGTCACATAGGAAGGCCGAGAATCGCCGGCCGCGGTGGCCGCTCGGCAATAGCGCCGCTGTGAACATAGCATCGTTTCCAGGGGTATTTAGAATTCTTTCTGTTTTTAGTTCATTTAAACTTGAGGCATATGGCTATTGAAAGGTCAAAAATAAACATATTTATTTAACGTCACAAACTTAGCATTTAAACTTATGTATCGATTTTAATACACTTTATTACAGCTCGTGTCTTATGTTGCAACACTATTTTTGCTTGCGTCTTTTTTAATAATTATTTAAAGTAGGTTGGCAGTTACATATATTTTTTTTTAATAATGTCCTTAACGTTATGGTGTTCAATGTTATGACCTTGAAAGAAATTGTTTCGAATATTCATTACTCCTAAAGAAACTACTACATTCTTGTAATTTGATACCATCAAAAATTCATTTTCTATTTCCTTTGAAATTAATTTTTGCACAATAAAGTACAAATAAGACTGTACAACAAACAACATCTTTATGAGGGTAAAACATACTACCTCTGTTATTTTAATTAATCAACATATCATATCTACCAGACTTTTCTGCAATTGAAATATTGTTTACAATAGCCACATTTGATTTTTTTGTTACAGCATAAGCATTGTATCCCCCAATATATGTTAAAATGGAACAGCTTGATACTGGAATGTCATCAATATCGTCCTCATCTACAGCACAATTACTTTTCAAAATATTTGGAACCACTGTGTTGTGTAGGTCTTCATCCTGAGACATGAAATTAGTCGCATCAAATTCACAAACATCCACAGAAACTTGACTGAGACTGTGAGCAACATCAGGGACATGGCAGTTCTGAATTCGCAGTTTGCTTTCACTTTCAAAAATTTTGCCTAACAGACACATGACACTGTGCTCCAGACACATGAAACTGTGCTTTAGAAGGGTCTCGCTCGAAATGGGGATTACTGGAAAACGTGCTGCAAATTTGCCTAATAGTAGAGGAACTGGGTAATCTCAAATTACCAGATGATTTCAGATATTTATATCCATGAGGTGATATCGAGTGAAAAATACTACAGAATATAAGTAATTGTCATAATATCTTGCAGTAGTTTTAGGTAGTGGAAGTAATAATATTTGTTCTTTCATAAATCCGATGTGGCTGTGAATCTCTGGTATTACTGCTTCCAAATGATCAAGAAAATGTGTGATCAAGTCGATAACATGTTTAATGGAGAAATTGCGACAATTATTGCAGAAAGCTCCACTGATTTCACTTACAATATTCTCCAAGTCATGTATCTTATTGATCTTCCTTGGTAGTTTTCCAGATGGAAGCGAGTGTATTTCAGCATCTTCATTGAAAGCAGATAATATCAATTCTTCACTAACATTAGTAGCACAAAGCATTCTTGGCTGACGGTTTCCTTTCACTAACAAAATTTACATAATTTTCTTTCAGCAATACCGTCCAATCTGCAGGTAAACTTATGTCACACACTTTGGATTTCAATTCTTCATAGTAATGAAACGAATTCTTCTCGTTATGTGTCTCAAAGGAAACGATGCTTTCCTCGATGACATTTCTTAAAGACTCGTTCTCCAATCGCATACGTTGCATATCCGAGCTTTCTCGAGCAGATGTTGAAGGCAGTGACAAATACTTTGGTATTCCAGGCATTACAGACGGTTCAGCACCTAGAAATAATAATTTACTTTGTTATCTCAAACCTACATTGTAGAATGTTAAATTACCATTTACATACTTTTTGTACAAGTACTCTCTGAAAACCTAAAAAATCATTCTATTGTCTCAAGTGAAGCACATTCTGAAGACGCCAGACACCTAAAATCACTAAATATGCATCCCCACAAAAATCATGACTACACAAAACAAACTGTAAGCAAGAAGAACAGCTGTCCTTTCAACTCTTCAGAACGTTACAATAATCAACCCTTTAATACACAAAGTTAATGTATGGACTTGCAGTTCAGAATAATTGCATAAAGATTAAGGTCTCTTTCTGAATTACATTATTCTCCCTCTGAAGTCATATATAGTTCCCAAATAATATATTATTTAACTCACTATCAACAAGCCTGGGGTATGACAATGGGGCATTAATTTGCTTCCCTGTTTTCTCATCGTAGGCTGAACTACTTCTTTCAACATCACGTTCGTTAAAATGTAGTTAACAAACCTACACATGAAATAGAAAACAAGATATTGCCAACAAACTAAAGAATCCAGTTCCAGAGAGAATTGGACAGAAAGGTGGTAGGTATAGAAATATAGTATGTATCACCAAGTTAAGTAATCTGTGAATAATATAATCGAAGGTAAGAAACACATATTTTAAAGATAGATTGTAGCTTACCTTTGTGTATGGGTGGGTATAAAATCATTATACATATTGCTCTCATCGATTTCTTTTTAACTCGACGTCCTTTGGAAACGAAAAAACTACCCAACCGAGATCCATTCTTCCAACTTCGCCTAGCACCCCCGGCACACAACTAGGCATACTTTCTGCACTTGTATCCCTACCACACACACTGTTTAAGTATATTTTACCATTAAATAACAAAAAACATTAAGCACAGGCCCAGAAACAACACTACCGCACTGTAATATGTGATAATGAATCATGGCCTCTCGTCGTGACGTCACGCACCAAACTCTCAGGGCGTCGGCAGGCCTTGTATCTAGGCGGTGTTGGTTCAACCCACTTTGACTTTACAAATATGAAGGATTCTTTAAAAAAAGCATCTAAATATTCAAGTAAAAGCAACCGCAACACTTGTCAAAGGTTTCGTTCAAATACTCCTAAAACCAAGCGTTATAAGACCTTAAAAAACTAAAACCATTGTGGCAAAAGGACTCAAAGAAACGTTTTCACACCACAATCTATAAGATGAGACATTCCTTGACATTCAATTAAATTTCGGTTCCGCGCTTGTCAAGGCCACCTCAATATTTCAGGTTTGAGCTGGTAGCCATTGTTGTGACGACACGTTAGAAGGCTTAGACTCCTCATAGCTTATATTTACGCTTTCTGTATACACCGTGGTTTATGCAGTCTGATTAGGTTTATTTGCATAATCAATAATGCAAATTTGCTCTCCAGCAACAACTAGAAGTACTACTATAGTTGCTTGATACCTATACCTATGAAGATTGTTCTTACGCGTGCAGTGACACTATTCAATAAACGTTTTGCCATGGTCTGTAAGTGCGGTGTACGTAATTGTGGAGGGATGTAATAGTTCTGTGAAAATGAAGATTGTGTTGTGTGTTACTTGTACCAATATTTTCGTTATCATTCGATGAAATTTTCAAGTCATCGGGTCAAGTCAATTAAAACCACGTAGCTTTCTCAAAAGTAAAAAGCTAATATTTATCACAAAAAGCTAAAACCTCACTGACAAAGAATATCGAATAATTATAACTAATGTCTTTAAGTAAGTGTTGGGAATTTGTTGCACGAAAATTCTCCATGATATTGAATAAATATTTATTGAAAATTTATTTTCACACATTATTTGCAAGTTTTTTATTTTTATTTGTTATTGTCTTAGTACATTGCAAGTAACCCTGTATAGATTTTTTAAACAAATAAACACGTTTCGTTAAATACTTTCCCTCTTAGGAATGAAAATAGAAGAATAGGGATGAGTGTAAGGTCTATCATGCAAGAATTCTCGCAAGGGTACGCAGAGGTAGTGGGGAAAAAACCTGTGCTATGGCACAACACAAAGAACCAACTTTTTACTTTCCCGTATACGTACGTATACACGGAGTGATAATACGTAGTATAGGGAAAGTTATGTAATGCTGCGCGAAAAAATGGCCAATTTTCGGCGGAAAAAAAATAATTGCCGGGCCGCGAAAAGGAATAAGTGGATAAAACCAGTGCTAAATTAAGAAAAAAAATCCTCTATCTCGTGGTGTGGTCAAAATCCATGATTTGTTGCTTCTTTATACTTAAAATCGATTATTAACGGCATACCGTCCGTCTGTCCGTCTGTGGTCAACGCTAGCGCCTAAACCGTTCGTCGATTTTCTTCAAAATTGATATTCCCCAGTCGATCTGATTCTAGTCGAAGCTTTGTGATTTTGAAAAAGATTCTTTAAAATTTGGGAGTACTTTATATGAAGCACCCCGGAATTTTCGACATTTTCTCAAAACGGCTCCAAATTTTTTCTTTAAATTTCTTGTATGAATAGAGGAAATACACTTTTTAACATAGCATAGGTCCGATTTTCACGTACAGCTCTGAATTTTCGAAAATTGTGAAAGTTTCAATATTTTTCGGCGTCTTTCTCCAACTACAAAATTGAAGATAGAGATTTTTTCTTCCAATAAAATTTGTTCTACATATTGAGTTCTTTAATAAAGATCATGTAAACGTTTTTCACAATTTTGGTAGTTTTTCGTGCAATATTGCGTGCAATATGTGCAATTTTAAAAATTCCAAAAACAAAATTTTCTCAAAAACGGCTCCAAAATTTTTCTTTATAACTTTTGGTAGGGATAGTGGTAATGTACCTCTATCAATGCATAAAAGCCATTTTGGTCTATCGGTTGTTTTTTTTCAAAAATTACCAAAATGTAAAGTTTTTTTTACTTGTCTCTCACGTCGTTAATATTTACATATCGGCGATTTGTTTACATTATTATATTTACGAGTATATATGCTTTAAATAATGTCAAGTTGAGTTTCTCGAAAACACTACCGTTTTCTGTGAAAAGTAGCTCAAATTTCGGCATTTTCAGAAATGCTTCAAACGTCATTTTCGCGTATATGGCTGCAATTTTTTTCTTGAAACTTTGTAACGGATAGTGTTAATTACACTCATTAGTGTAGCGTGAAGTATATTTTCAGTTTTTTTTTGTTTTTTTTCAAAAATTATATAAATGTAAATTTTTTGAAAGATCTCCTCACATCTTCAATATGCACATTATCACACATTTGTAAAGATGATTATATTTGTGAGAGTAAGTGCTTCAAATAACTTCAAATAAAGTATTTTGAAAACTCAAAAATTTTCTGTGAAAATGAGATTCAAATTTCGCATTTTTAGTAGTGCTAAAACGCCATTTTCTCTTAAACGGCACATAATTTTTAAAAGAAAATTGCCATTTACGGCTAGGTTTTTGTGTTCTTTAACATTCTAAAATTAATGTTTCTGTTCTACCAATAGGAAACCGAAAAATTAAGAATATGACAAAAAAATGTACTTTGGCGATGATAGATGGTAGCTGGGAAGAAAGAGTATGTGGCAATTCCGAATAGCTAGCGAAACCCAGAAAAATAGAAACTAATACGGGAAAGTCTGTGCCATTTCTGTTTCTGTTTTTTGACAAATAAATAATAAAATCAATACGGTCATGCTTAATTTTTTCAAAATACGAGTAGTTTTTCTTTAATTTTGTGACAAACGTAATAGGCCGCTGTAAATTTACTGCGCTTTCGGACAGCTGGATGCGTCGTAAATTAGAATGTGCAATTTTGTATATTATTTCTTTCTTCGTATCTTACATTCGAACTTTGTTATAGACTTACACATTAATATTTTAGAAATTGTTTATTTGAATATTTGAAATAAGTAAAAAGAATTAATAGCTCTCAGAATAGCGACAATGCAGGGTCTGCAACAATGGAATTCACTTTGCGCTCGCGAATATCTGTGAATTAGTGTCATTGTTGTGACCTAATGGAGCTGTATGAAAGGAGTTATAATTATCTAATTTATGTTTGATATTTGCAGGCAAATATTTAGTTTTGCACAAAATTCCTGTACCATTGTAGTGGGTAGAGAATTTGTTGCATGGTTTTAAAATACTCTTCCCTAATCATGGCCCAATGGAAGGCATTTCTATATTTCCAGGGTATCAGGCTTCTTTTTCCAATACAGGGTTACAAAAGCTTTGCATTCTATTTTTGTGAAGTTGTAGAATTCACATAGCTTCTGACAACACTGCAATGGAAATAGTGAGTTCCAAGCGAAGATGTTAGTAGCGCATAAAGTGCAATATTACAGTACTAATTAGCTGTTTCCTCTAATACGGGAAAGTAAGTGGTGTTGTAGCACCACTAGTTAAAGTAGCTAAAGTAAAATAGCTTGAAATAAATGGAAAAGAAAATCAAAACGCGCTAGCCTAAATAATACGTGAATTAATTAACTAGTGGTGCTACAGGATGGCACAGACTTTCCCGTATAGTTTTCTATTTCCTTGGGTCTTCGCTAGCTATTCGTAATTGCCACATACTCTTTCTTCCCAGCTATGATCTTTCACCACCAAATGTACGTTTTTTTGTCATTTTTCTTAATTTTTCGGTTTCCTATTGATAGAAGGGAACTATTAATTTTAGAATATTAAAGAACACAAAAACCTAGCCATAAATGGCGATTTTCTTTTAAAAACTATGTGCCGTTTAAGAGAAAAGGGCGTTTGAGCACTACTAAAAATGCGAAATTTGAAGCTCATTTTCACAGACACTTTTTCAGTTTCAAAATACTTTATTTGAAGAACTTACACTCACAAATATAACATTCTTTACAAATTGTGGATAATGCGCATATTATAGATATGAGATATTTCAAAAAAATTACATTATATAATTTTTGAAAAAAACAAAAAAATAACTTAAAAATAAACTTTACGTCATATTAAAGAGTGTAATTATCACTACCTGTTACAAAAGTTTCAAGAAAAAATTTCCACTCATATATGCGAAAATGGCGTTTGAGCATTTCTGAAAATGCCGAAATTTGAGCTACTTTTCACAGACAACGGTGGGTGTTTTCGAGAAACTTTACTGACATTATTTAAAGCATATATTACTTGTAAATATAATAATGTGAAAAAAATCGCCGATAATGTAAATATTAACAACGTGAGTGACAAGTAAAAAATTACATTTTTGTATTTCCTGAAAAAACAACCGATACCCCAATATGACTTTATGTCATCTGATAGAGTAAATTTACCACTATTCCTACCAAAAGTTTAAAGAAAACATTTTTAGCTGTTTTTGAGAAAATCATGCTTTTGTAATTTTTTAATGTTGCACATATTGCACGCAATAATGCACGAAACTACTAAAATTTTGAGAAACATTTACATGACATTTATGAAAGAACTCAATATGCAGAACAAATTTTATTTGAAGAAAAAATCTCTACCTTAAATTTTGTAGGTGGAGAAAGGACGCCGAAAAAAATTCAAACTTTCAAAATTTTCGAAATTCAGTTATTCCGTGAAAATCGGACTTATGCCATGTTAATAAGTGTATTTTACTCTATTCATACAAGAAATTTAAAGAAAAAATTTGGAGGCCGTTCTTGAGGAAAATTTTGAAAATCCCCGGGGGCTTCATATAAAGAACCCCTAAATTTTGAAGAATCTTTTTCAAAATCTCAAGCTTTGGCTAGAATCAGATCGACCAGGGATATCCATTTCGGAAGAAATCGTACGTATGGTTTTTAGGCGCTAGCAGTGTTAACAGACGGACAGACGGACGTTCTCCTCAGTATCAAGGACCTAGAAAACAGGGTTTCTGGCTACACCACATGTTAGGGGATTTTTTTTCTTAATTTAGCAACTGGCTTTATCCACTTATTCGTTTTCACGGCCCGACAATTAATTTTTTCCTTCGAACATTGGCCATTTTTTCGAGCAGGCATTACATACCTTTCCCTATACTACGTCTATCACTCCGTGTATACGTACGTATACGGGAAAGTAACTAGTGGTGCTACAGAAAAGGCACAGACTTTTTCCCGTATTAGTTTTCTACTTCCTTGGGTCTTCGCTAGCTATTCGGAATTGCCACATTACTCTTTCTTCCCAGCTACCATCTTTTACCGCCAAAAGTACATTTTTTTGTCCTCTTTCTCTAATTTTTTCGGTTTCTTATTGGTAGAACGAAAATTATAATTTTAGAATATTAAAGAACACAAAAACCTAGCCGTAAATGGCAATTTCTTTTAAAAATTATGTGCCGCTAAAGAGGAAAAGCGCGTTTTAGCACTACTAAAATGCGAAAATTGAAGCTCATTTTCATAGACAATTTTTCTGTTTACCAAATAATACTTTATTTGAAGTTATTTGAAGCACTTACTCTCACAAATATAATCATCTTTACAAATTGTGGATAATGCGCATATTATAGATGTGAGAGATCTTTCAAAAAATTACTTTATATAATTTTTGAAAAAACAAAAAAGTAACTCAAAATAACTTTATGTCATATTTAAGAGTGTAATTATCACTATCTGTTACAAAAGTTTCAAGAAAAAATTTGCAGCCGTACAGAGGAAATGGCGTTTGAGCATTTCTGAAAATGCCGAAATTTGAGCTACTTTTCACAGAAAACGGTACTGTTTTCGAGAAACTTTACTGGACATTATTTAAAGCATATATACTTGTAAATATAATAATGTGAAAAAATCGGCAGATAATGTAAGTACTAACGACTTGAGAGAGAAGTAAAAAATTTTACATGTAATTTGTAATATTTGAAAAAACAACCAACCAGACCAATATTGCTCTTATGTCATTTGATAGAGCAAATTTACCACTTTCCCTACCAAAAGTTTAAAGAAAAAATTTAAAGCCGCATACGTACGTATACGGGAAAGTAAAAAACAACTAAATTAAAATTGAAGAAAGAATAGCGCAAGTCACTCGACAACTGCCAACGATCACAGTCCAAGCGCACGGTCTAAATGTTGGCGCTTGTCTGGAAGTATGTACATCAACGCCCCAGCTGCGAACTCATATTGTAAATAATTCACCGTTTGATATTAAACTCAAGGTGTCAGTTCGTTAAGATATTCAATATGGAAATATATATATGTATATATATAGCAACATTCCCATGCACCGAAGTGAAGTCTAAGCCTACTAACTGTTTCTAATGGCAACAAATGGTATTTAGTACTCAAAGGTGAAAATATTAGTTTGATTATTTTTTGGCTCGGAATTGCTGATGTACGTAAAAATGCAGGAAAATAATCCAATACTTTTTAGTACACAAATAATTTTTCAATTTTCGGTCCCCAGCAAGCTGGCACCCTGATTCTCCAAAACTCCTCAGTTCCTCATAACAAATCAAGGAAAGTTAAATAATAGTGCAAAGATTAGGTCCGTTCTTGCCCGATCCGGTATTTTCGCACTTCTTTACTTGGCTTTCTCAAGAGTAAAATTTTTTCTATTATTTTTGTGACTATCAAGGAAAGCAAGAAGCTAACTCTTAAAGAATATTGAATAATTTCTTCAAATGTTGTTTTTAAAGAAGTATGAATTGTTCCGAGAACATCTCTTTATAATGCTGAATAAACGTTTATTCAAAATTTGTTTCCAACATCAATTGCATTATTATTTTGTTTGATATTCTGTATACATTAGTAGTTCCTCTCCTTCTTTGTGGAAAGGATTGACAAAGATAGGGAAAGGGTGGGGTTTACCATGCGAGATTTCTCGCACGGGTACGCTAGCAGAACTTTTATTGGGGAAAGAGCATGCATTGAACAGTGAAAATACCATATATTGTTAATTTTGCTAAATTCAGTGTAATTTTTGTTTATATAGAATATGTTCTCATAGTTCAACTTATGTTGCACCTAATTTTTCCTATTTCGGTATCTTAAAAAGAGCCCAACCCTTACATTATTGTAGGAGCAGCCTACCTGCTGTAGGAAAGCAATGGTGACATCCAATGATGCCACATACTTATCGAGTGAAAATAGTTCGCTCGTATCACCTGATCTGATAGGCAATACGCAGGTTGATGATATTTCACAGAGTTAGAACGTAAAATTATGCATAAGGGATTGCCTGACCATCATATGTCATAATACTTGTGTTATCTTATTGTGTGTTAAGTGTGTCGTGTGTAATGAGTACTAATTATGTGTGTATAATGCTTCACTGGCAAAAATTTTATCATTTTCGACCTTGTTACATGTCCTAAAAGTTTGGAAAATGTATTCTGAGAGACGCATGCATTTTACGTTGATACTTTTATGACTCTAGTATAATAATAATAATAATAATAATAATAATAATAATAATAATAATAATAATAATAGTAATAAGCTAGAATAAATTTTCTTTCCATTTAGAAAGGACTTTCAACTCTCTCAAATTTCAAAATTAACGATTTTAATATTTTTAATGAATGGTAATTTTTTGAGATAAAAGTTCGCCAAAGAGCAAGTGATGGTAAAAATCATATCACGAACTTACATTCCCCCTCAATGGGAGGCACCTCCTCATGTGCTGGAGATAGGTAGGTAGGTAGGTAGGTAGGAAAACGAATTATCTTTGATTGCATCAGAACGTGACTTGGCGAACACCATTGCATACTACGCTGCTTCTCATTCAGGGGAAAATATCATAGTTATAACTTCGTACATGAAATTTTCCACTATATGTTCAATGGGAAAAAGTGATAATTTTCATTTTGTCTCCCATTGAGTTTTGTAATATTTCTTCAGATAGTCTACATCAGGGGTGACCAACTGGGCAAGGCCTCGAGGGCCACAATTAAATCTTCATATGGTTGCGTCCATATTTACATTGTTAGAGAGATACACACCCGACTTTCTCGTATTGTTGGATCTGGCAGTTTGCCGGCTGCGCACAAACGGGATGGGGGGAACCATGCGTGGTATCACGCCATACCAAGCATAACGCAGTGAAACACATTGGGATGATAATGTATTTCTGAATTTACTAAGAAAATCTGAAATCTATGCTTATGTAATTTTTACATGAAGAGGACGTCGACCCCGGCAGGACGCGATCGCTTGGTGCGGATTTTTCTCTTCCGACTTGGGAGGACTTCCACTTTTCACTATATAACCCTTTGCGGGACACAATAATGTCACCGGGAGCCGATACTTGGACAACCCTGGTCTACAGCTTTTCAGCAAATTTCTTCAGCACGTCTTCGGGGAGTCGCAGAATAATGTCACATTCCCTTGGGTGTCCAGGGGTTGAAATGCTCACATGTAGCCAAGGAAGATGTGGTGCAGAATTTCATAAAACAAGTTTCACTCATGACATTTCCATTGATTGATAACAACCTATAACGCATTGGCTTTTGGCGGGTATACTGCACCACTTTGCGTCGGAACGTGACGTGAATTTTGTTACTACTTTCATAGAAATGTGATCGCATACATATTAGAGTCCCTGTCTATGTGTGAAGGTACGTTTGCTTTGCTGTGCCTACTTCTAATCTCGAGTATTGCTAAATTTCAATTTTTATGTAACTACAGTTTAGTTAAAATACCCGTTTTTTGGTCGAAACAAATTTTAATTAGTCAAACCATATATTTTATTGGCATGAAGTTTTTTATGACAAACAAAGTTGTGTTAAAATAACATTTTAGTTAAAATATTTTTTGATTTAGCCTAACGCGCTTTTTTGTTTCAAATACGATTTTGTTACAGTAGCCTTTTTGGTAGTATAAAGTTTTTGAGTGTAATTCGATTTAAAAACGAAATATTTTTTCTTTAAGTCGTTTTATTGACATTTAGTTCTCTGTGTTATCCGACTCCGTACGTCGTATTTATATTTCCACTGTTGTTGAAGTTAATGTCATTGTCTCCATGTCCTCTAAATGTCCACACAAATAGCAACCAAAAGAATATTTAAATTCAGTAAACCTGACCTTGACCTCACAACAATTGGGCGCCTACGGTTCTGAAATTATCTAGTGGACACATATACAAGCATTTAAAAATAGTTTGCTGGAATGAGAGAAGATGATAATATTTATAAATTAACATTAAATAACCTAAAACAAAAGTAGATAAAAGTGCTGTATATAATAAAAATACGACTGGATACTTGTAGAATATATAAATATCAAAATGTTTTAAGAATGATCAAATCAATACATAAATATTAGCTGTCATTCCCCTGAAAGCAGCAAAAAGTGTAAGAGGATTTGAAATTAAAGAAGTCATAAAAGACTCTTTCTCTTCCAACAAATTTCTCGATCATTTGTCAAAATTAGAATTGAATGAGTGCGCCTGTAAACCGTCCCGAAATCCCTTGGGACATTTTGAGTGCTCTAAATCAAAAGAAGAAAAAATACTCCCAAGTTTAGAAAAAAGTCTGATTTATGGTTATATTCAAAATTTTAATTAAAATCTTACCGTAATATTTACACTCCTCTATTTCAGCATTCATCAGTGTGATAATGGGATGAGACATTTTTCATCAAATTCCAATTGCACAATAATCTTCCTGTGTAAAAGCTATTCAACTCTCTTCCCATTTTCCTTGCACGTCCGTCTGGCTGATATCGTCCATTGCCTTTTGGTCTCATATCCCACGCAACTGCTGCAACCCCACTCTAGGACTCCAAAAAGCAGAGTTCAAAATAACCAGTTTTTAATAAAAGTATTGTGTTTTCTTTTAAAGAGTTGTGTGTCTAAAATGTAGGTTAAAAGAAGATTTAGGTTAAAAGAAGTCGAAAATAAATTAAACTTTATTCGATGAAATAAGGTATTTAGTTTTAATAAGGGTTTGGTTTAAATAGGTTTCTTCTTGAAATACTTGTTAAATTTTTTTAAAGTAAAATTTCGTTAAATAAGATATTTTTGTTAAAATCAGGTTTGAGTTGAAATTAGATTTTAGGATAAAATTATTATGGACGGCTCTATGAACAAACTCCAACAGGGGAATGTAGAAGAGATGGAAGAATCGCTGAAGAAAATTGAGGTCTAGCATTCTGCACAAAAAATTGTAAGTATTTTCTCCTCGAAGACTTTCAAAGACTTTTCTAAAAAGAACAGATGGTAATATCACGATAAGAATTGGTTTTTCAATTTCAGTCACAAGCACTAATCATAGATCCCCCTTCGACCTGTGTGCCCTGCAATACCTCTCTCAACATCCATCATTTGTTGTACCATTGCTCCCTATTTCAGCACAACAGCACATTGTAGATGAGTAAGAGAACTAATCCTGACATCTGAAGACTGTCAAAAAAAGTACTATAATTCCGTAAAACTATTAATATCCTAAATGAAATATAATCCTATAAAATTTATATCAAAACTGAACATTTGCAATTTTCTATTTAACAATATTATGTTTGTATCCTCTTATGTATTTTTCTGTACTATTTTGTTTAAGCACTATTTTCAAAACAGACGAAAATGTTGTGTAAAGTCTTTAAGGCAGTCGCTAATAACCGTAATGTTGATGCGACTTAATATAAATTTATAAATAAAATATTACAGAAAACAATGTTTGGCTTACTGCAAACAATACAATTATATATTGGTGCAGAACACACAGTACTAAAAGCTTTTTATTTTTAAGGAGCAAATATCAATCAGCGTCAAAGGAATTACTCATGAAAGCTAAGTATATCATCAGCGAAAGTGTCACAACACTCTTCAAAATTTGAAAACTTTGACTAGCGTTTGACAAACTCGGAAAAACGTGTACATTTGGTGTAATCCTTCTCTCTAAATTTTTTGATAAGGTATGCTCTCCTTAAAATGTGAGAACCATAAACGATATTGGAAAATCATTCTCGTTAAGCACTCTGCAACACAACACATGACATTCTCCAGAAAAGTAGCTGGATAACAGCTTTTCTGACAGTTGAGTGCATAGCGTAAGCCACAAATTCACAGCTTTCCATAAATATCGCAGTTCCATGTTGCTTTTGCAGTTCCCATTACATCGCCGCGCACTGTTTATTTGTCAGAAAGAAACAAAACCGACGCGGCGAGCGTACGGGCTAGGCGCGCGCACACTGTCACCGGCGACCGTAAAGGTATGCTGCGAGAGAGATCAAATGTTGCTACGTCCATTTATTTGTGTATTAATGAAGCGTGTCTGTAATAATTGCCGTGATGAAAATAACCGCTGGGGACGAAAATTGGATTGCACGGGCCGTGCGCACGCGTGTGCGCGCCGTGGGGCGTGCGCGGCCACAGGGCGCGGCCGTGACGTGCCTGCCACATCATTGAAATCATCAGGTATTGATTCCGGTGGAGATTTCCGATTACAGCCGGCCCGCCTGCGGCCGCGCCGCCCGGGGTCCCGGGTTCGGCTCCGCTCCCGCGTGAGGGGCCGCGGTAATTCTGCGCTCGTAATCAGCGCTATCTGGAAGCGCGACACGCGCGGCCGGCCGCCCGATGCGTCTATTAACGAGATCAACCTCACGCTCCGACCAGCAGCGCTCCGCCCCGCCCAGCCTCGCCCATTCCCCGTCCCCGCCCAGCTTAGCCGCACCCAACCTCCCCCCGCAGACGTCCGACCCACTCACACCAAAGCAACCTCCCTCCCCGCTCCCGCTCACCCACGTCCCTTCCCCGCCACCTGCACTCCCCTCTCCTCCCCTCTCCACTCCCGCCCCACCCTTTTCCACGGCATTGTCCCGTCCCCGCAGGCCATCTCCATCGTGCCCGCCTCCAAGTTCTGGTGACAGCGCCTAACCGCGCTGCCATATTGCACTAGAGCGCCGGTGAAGGCATTGTACGGAAATACAGCAACCATAGATTTTCGTTTTAATTTTACTCATGCTTTTGTTGGTATTGGGAATGTTTCCCAAAATGCGTATTTCTTAACCGATATGACCAGTCTCGAAGTATTGTGAATTTGAAAGGAATATTTAAAATCTTGGAGGCATTTGACTGAATGCTCCTTACACAACAGTTTGCAATAATTGCATCCATCTCCTGCGTTCAGGTTAAGAGTGTTAAAAAATATTCTAATCTGTTAAAAGATCTGTCCGCCTCGAAGAGAGACTTGTTAATTTAAAGTTCATTTATTTCAGACTATTGCTATATGCGTCAAATAATAGAATGATTTAATAAAACAATTCAAAATAAAACCAAGCAAAGAATTCGCAATTCGTGCCCCAACGCAGAATTTAAAAAGAAAATAAATATGAAATCAACTAAAAAGTAACGAATATAAGCATTTTTCAAATCTCGGGTGGTTAATAGAGAACATTACTCACCTGTACATTCGTATCAAGTAACCACCCCTCGCAATATTTCGAGTACGCTTATTACTTAGGATAGAAACGCAGAGGATGCAACGTGGTAAGAAATTTTTCACGTATGGCTGTGAGCACGAGAGTATACCAAGCGGGGGGAGGCGATTTGGAATATTCAAGTTTGATTGTCATCGCGCCAATTCCTGCAAGATGTCCATGATCTGAACCCGCCAGCAAGTGATCCTGGACGATGAACTTGTTAATGAACGTAATGTTTTCGAGGTCACCAGTTCGTCAGAGAAAGCACAAACATCATCTGAACCGAGGTGTTATTACCACGATGTGAGACGAAATTGCCGAAGCAATTCTTTCTTCAAGTAAGTAGACATTTTTGTATACCACAGAAAAGTTTCTCATTAACGCGAAGTATGAAAAACAGATGGGGACATTATCCATGCTCCTGTGTTCCAGAATACACTACATCCATTCACTCTTTTTGCTTATGACCTAATAATTATCCTTTTAAATACATATTTTCATGCATAACTCTCGTGCTTTAGACAGCGCCATCTTCCCACTTTTCGCGCTAGTTCGCGTCGCATAGCCTGGATTTCTACGCTTAGCAGGGAGACCAGGGCTACTGGTGGCAATTTTATTTTATTTAATTTTTGAAGGTTTATGGACCATAACTTAAAAACGTATGGAACAAATAGAATGGCTCTTTAATAATATAAATTTGCATATAACTGTATTTAAAATACATTATTTTATTCTTACTGTGGTATCCGCCTTAAAGCAGCACTGACCGTGCGGGCGAGGAGGTTTGTGTGCTCTTATGAAGCTGAGGGCATACAGGGGTAGCATTGATGATGGGTTGGAGAATCGATCAATGATGCTACTGGTAGGGGCACCCATGCCGTACAGGTCTCAGCGGAGGAGCCAGACGTAGAGCTGTCTCACAACGACCCACCAGTACTATTTCATCACCTCTATCCATAATCCATCATGCCTGGTCCCAGTGTTCTTCCCTCTCCCCCACCACGGCAACTAGCCGAAATAGGTGGTCCCTTCACTAGTGTGGCATGGCTATTCTTTCTTTGTGCCACACTCTTTTATTCTTTCCTATTAGACCTACCTAGTCTCTTGTGTTTTTCGACCCGATGCTATTAGGTGGCGAGGGCTAGGGAGTCATTATTTTTTTCTTCTTCTTTCCTTATTCTATACTTTCTTCTTTCTTTCTATCTCTATGTCCTTCATTTTCCGGTTTCAACCTGCTGCCTTGCAGGAGGGGGCGGGAGCCCTAAAGGCTAAGGGAAGGAACCCTGAAATAAAACCATGGACAGAGAGGGCTCAAAGGCGTGGAGCCAACCTCTCTAGAGCAGAAAACCCCAAAAAATCCTGGCCTACCTGGTTGGAGATTGGGCTATGGGCCAACACCCCATTCCCGTAAAAAATTTAAACCAGTTAAAAATTCTAAGCAGCCTTTAAACGGACCGAATCGAAGACGACTTAAGCAACGAAACAGGACAATGCAAATGGCAACGTGGAATGTACAGGGTATTAACAAAAAGTATGAAGAAGCATTCAGTCAGTTGGAAATA
>JAHLJT010002686.1:0-63357 GCA_031308135.1 Acheta domesticus
AGGTTTGCACGAATTGGTGAAAATTTAGAAGTGTATACGGTTGGGATTGTTCTCAATACGTGAAGCAGCAGCCATCTTGATTCACGCACTTCTTGTTACTTTCTCGCTACGGAATAGAAAAAAAAGTATGTAATGCTGTGAAAAAACAGCGAATTTGCGCCAGCAAACTGGGTTTTTTCAAGGCCCTGGAAACGAAAAAGTGGATCAATCCTGTTGCTAAATCTAGGGAGAAAAATCCTCTAACATGTGATGTAGCCATAATCCAAGTTTTGTGGGTGCTTGATACCGAAAAATCGAATGACGGTAAAACACTGCCTGTCCGTCCATCCGTCCGTCCGTCCGTCCGTCCGTCCGTCCGTACGTACGTCCGTACGTCCGTACGTGTACAATGCCAGCGGCTAAACCATTCAGCCGAATTTCTCCAAAATTGATATTCCTCAATCGATCTGGCTGATGTTGCGCGCCCTGGAATTTGAAACCGATTATATTAATTTTGGGGTATACACTACATGAAGCCCCTGATACATTTTCCAAATTTTCAAAAAAATATGCCTCTATAGTGTGTGATTAAATTTGTTGTTGGGTAGTGTTAAGAACGTTTAAGAGAATGGTGTACGTGTTATTTTCATTCATATATCTGATTTTTCGAAAATTGCAGCAATTCAATTTTTTTCGGAGTCTTAAACGCAGTGTAGTCTCCTACATTTTAGTACTCTATATGGAGTTATTTATGCAGTGTAGAGAAAGTTATGCAATGCCGCAGAAAAGCGATTTCGATATTTCAACGGAAATACGTTGCGACATTTGTGGTTAAAATTGTATTTTACTTCTGTTTCGTTGGTGATGTTATGGCACGCCGGCACTACCCCACAAGTAAACGGAAATACGGATACACTCAGGTTACATGGTTAGTATACGTAGAATAAATGGTAATTTGCAGCGACATGAAGTTGAGGACTACTATCGCAGATGAGTGATGCTGCCACGAGTGCGCCGGGCACTGGCGTGGGCTGTGGCTTGCTTCCCCGAGCGAGGCGCCGCTGCGGCGGATGTCCGCGGGAGTGAGCTGTGACCGCAGGACGGCCACGAGGAATTCCAGCGCGGGGGAGGAGGGGCGTCGCAAAGCAAGGGGAAAGGCAGTGGTGCCATAGTGAGCTCGGACCGTGGGATCGCGGGGTCGAGTTCCGCCTCCGGCATGGTTGCGTTCGATCTTTCACTCCCTATCATCACCATATCGTTTCATTCTCACACCATAACGTTAAATCCAGTAGAGGTCGCTAATGACCTAGATTGATTGATAGTTCGTGATTCCGGGCGCGTCAACTACTGAGGTCATTAGTCTCGTAAGTGTAGTGCGTGTTTTTCATCGGTAGGTGGCGGTGATCTTTCCTCGCTGGATAGCGAGATCTGGCGCCAGCCTACCGTCGACTAGCGGGGTTTTCCTCCAACCACGTATCTCCCACCAGCGGGGTGCCGCCCCAGTCGAGACAAGCTCTAAGCTCCCGACCGGTCTCCCGGCGTGTGTGGTAGCTAGTAGTTGATGCGACCTTAAATAACAACAAAAAAAGCAACGGGAGTGCACGAGAAATGCGGGTCGGGAAGGGCGGGGGCAGCAGTGCCAGGTGTGTGTGTGTGTGTGTGCGTGCGCGTGCGCGTGTGCGTGCGCGTGTGCGTGCGCGTGTGCGTGCGCGTGTGCGTGTGTGTGTGTGTGTGTGTGTGTGTAGGGGTTGAAGCCGAACGCGTCACAGAGGAGTGGGGCGAGCCTAGATGTGTCAGGGAGGGGCGGGGCGAGGCGGGTGAGCGGGGTGTCGGCAGGGCGACGGTTGCACTACATTTATCACCGAGGGGCGAGGGGGAGGGAAAGGGGGAGGGGCGGGAATAGGGGAGGTTGGAGGCCCGAAGCTTCGCACACGTGTCGCGGCGTCGTCGGCCCGCGCGCCGTTGTGCGGGGCAAATAGACGCGGCCGCGCGCAACAGCAATGATTTATGCGCCGACCTCTGCACGGGTGGCCAGGGGAAGGGGAGGGGGCGACACACAACTTCCCCTCCCAACTGAGGGCGAGATTGGAACCGAGACAGACGGCTTTCGGAGAGGAATCAGACACGAGGATGCAACAAGTCAACTACACTTGATGAGAACTGACCGATGTTGTAAAGTGCTGTCCGTAAATGATGTACGGCATCCTATGAAACCGTATCAGCATTTGGAATATTTTGGAAAAGTCCGATCGTCCCAACTCAACTATTCTTTAAAACACATGTAATTTTTATTTTTACTATTAGTTATTAAATGAGAACTCTAAATAAGAGGATGAAGCAAGTCATCTAGACTTGATAACTACTGGACGAGATTGTAAATTGCTATCCTTATATGATTTATTGCACCCTACAAAATAGCATCAGCATTTGCAGTTCTTTGAAAATTCCCGATTATTCCAAATCATCTGTGCCTTTAAACATATATTCGTAATAAATTAGCAACTCTAAAAATGAAATATACCCTGTGCATCACGATTTACATAGAACAAAATTACATATACTGTAGAAATACATTTGAGGCGCTGTTTTTACGTCGTAGGTTTTTATTTTAGGATATAGCTTTTTCGGTCGCATTGCGGCCATCTTCAATGTAATTCTGAGGCAGCTGTAGGCCTCCGTCCAGACAAGATAGCAACGTAATGTAAAGCGACAGCAATGGAAAACCAACGCCTCAAATGCATTTGTATGATGCAAACATCGTAAACACCGCGCCATTTCCTACCATAACATTTATTCTAAATAACCTTGTTTTATACAGCAAAATTGTGTGTTAGTGCACTGCAGTATCGAAAATACTTTGTAGAAAGGGATATTGTTTTTTATAAATTATTAATTATCGAAATTTAAAGCAGTATTGTGATATTTTGACTGTTCTTGAAGACTCTATACCTACAACGAAAAGCTATGTATTCTGTAAGAGGGGACGTTCGGTGGAGAGCGTAGGAAACGTGAAAAGGATAATCTCCCTGGAACGAGGAAGGCAAACATGGAAGGAACTTTTGCTCACCCTCTGAGACGCGCTCTTCGCGGCCTGGCGCCTCTCCAGGGCCTTGCCAGGCGGCGCGCTCATCACTTCGTGGCAATGATGTGTATGTGTATATATATATATATATATATATATATATATATATATATATATATATACTGGGTCTTTATCATATCTTGCAACCCAGGTCTGGAAACACTAACTCTTATTTTGCCAATTTGGCAACGCGTGAAATACCTTTCACTTTTAGCGAAGCCCGATCGCGTGCCCTCAGATTTCGGGCTGAGAGAATGTGTCTAATTTTAGTTGGAAGAAAGAGAAAGCACGTATTCTGTCCTTGTTATTCTTCAACGTACTGCAGCCACTACACTGAAAAGAGTAAACGCCTGTCTCTTCATAAACGGTGGTCACTTTGAGCATTTACTCGACTGTCAGTTTTTTGTCATTTTAAGATAATTATATTTTATTAGTTTTTATTAATTATTTTCAATAATTATTAATGTACTACTTAGTTACATTTTATTAGTATTTTTAATAATTTTATCGGTCACATGTGTCTTTAGCCCATTTTAACATGCAACTCTACAGGCGTGTACCTATCTGTATGTTAAGCAATTTAACATCCTTAGCATCGGGTTTTAACATCTTTGGCAACGTGAATAAACAACCATTGATTCATCGCAAGTCAAATGTTTATTAAGAAAGAAACAAGTTGGTGTAGAAAACAAATCAGATTCAAATAATTCAGAATAAAAGAAACTTATATTAGTTTTTGAGATAATTATTCTTCATTGTAATAGGTTTTAATAGTGCAGTTAAAATGTGTTTTAGGTAAATTAATTTCATTTTCCTCGCATTCCATCAAATGAAACTCTTCTTCGGTAATCATATTTACTGACGATCTGAGGTGTCGCCACTGAAAATCAAAGTGCCAACTTCCTCACCGAACGTCATTTCTTTAGTTATCTTTAACTCCAGGAGAATTATTTGTATCCATCTTTTTTCAAACCACGGTATACGAATATTGTTTAAATAGATATATCGCAAGCAATACCCCACAATATCATAGTAACATGCCGCAACAACAGAATTCATATGTTTACTATCGCAGTAATGTAAATTTTCGCATAAATCGTGAGATTGACCGATAAAATGCTGAACATACCACAAAATGTTACAGTGTTATTACTGCCTCGTCCAAATTAAAAATCTCGGCTCCGCTACGCTCCACCTCGATTTTTAACTTTTGGCCTCTGCGGTAATTACTCTCATAACATTTCTAGGTATGTTTATTGTCTGTTACTAAAGTTTTCTTATTTGCTTAATATGCAGATTCCATAATAATAATACATTATTATTATTGTTATAAAATGAAGAGCTAGGCGGTAATATTTCACGATATGTATTTTCGATTTCTCTCTGAGCTGGCTTTACTTAAATAATTATTGTTACGTTGCTGTAAATAAATCGATAACTCCCCTCCACATTAATATTACAGTTTTGTTTCTTCAGCATATTGGGTAGAATTGCTTAAAGAGACGTTTTGTTTCCACGCTCATGCCTCATCCCACCCCACCCCACCCACTCTGTGCAGCGTGAAAAGATTTCGGCATGAGAGCCGTGTACCTGCCCGCCGACACTCTCGAATGGGATCAACAAAGAAACAGGAAACTTGCTGCAGCTTATGACCTGGCGGTTGCCTCCTCTGCTGTCCCGACGTGCCAGGCATGGCTGTCTTGAAAGGTGTAAAAGAGAGGCGGTTGCCAAATTACCAAAACAAGAACAAGTGCTCTCAGACATGAGTTGCAAGATAAACTAAAGACCCTGTATATATATATATATATATATATATAATGGTTATGACGTTAGTGTAATTACAAATTCGGAAATAAAAAACTTTCTTGGGTTTCTGTAATAGAAACAACTTCTTATAATTTCACACAATTTTCAATCATAAAAATAATAATAATAATAAATAATAATAACAATAATAACAATAACACACATAAATTACCTGTAATAGAAACAGAAAACAACATTTAAAAGTTGTTTACTTCAAGTTAACTTACGTTCTATCACAAACGAGCGATCACAAGCGAGCGATCGTCACTTGGTTGGTAGCGCGGCAGATTAAATAAAGCAAGTTGTTCTTTGTTTTCTTTATATATATATATATATATATATATATATATATATATATATATATATATATATACGAGGGCTATCCAGAAATTAGATTACGTTTTCGTCTGTGTCCGCTAGGGGCGGGGCTAGCGCGGCCACCTTGGGGTCAGAGCGTTGCGCAGCTCAGTCGGCATCTAGCCGTGCTAGTGAGAGGTTCGTGCTGTGCTCCGTTAAGATACTGTGACGGTTTGAAATGTCTGCGTTAATTGAAAATCCCGCGAGCTGCGAGGTGCGTGCAGTAATAAGGTTTCTGACTGCAAAAAACTGTAAATCGATAGAAATCTATCGGCAGCTTTGTGAAGTTTATGGGGACAACATTATCACGGAAGGTGGAGTGCGTCAGTGGGTCATAAGATTTAAAAATGGCCGAACCAATGTTCACGACGAACATCGAAGTGGGAGACCCAGCATAGTGACTGCCGAACTTGTCGAAAAAGTCGATGCTGAAGTCCGTGAAAATCGAAAGTTCACAATAACGGAACTTTCTTTGAGTTTTCCACAAATTTCGCGAAGTTTGTTGCACGAAATCATCAGCGAAAAGCTTGCTTACCACAAGTTTTGTGCAAGATGGATTCCAAAAATCTTGACAGAGGACCAGAAAAATCAGCGAATGGCTGCAGCGTTGAACTTTTTGGACGCTTACGATAAGGATGGTGACTCTTTACTCGATCGCATCGTTACTGGTGACGAAACATGGGTGAAACACGTAAACTGTGAAACGAAATTGCAATCAATGCAGTGGGGGCACACAAGTTCTCCCCAAAAACCCAAGAAATGCATGCAAACAATGTCGGCAAGGAAGATGATGGCGACTGTTTTTTGGGACAGAAAAGGTGTGATTTTGGTGGACTTCCTGGAAAGAGGCACTACAATAAACTCTCAAAGGTATTGCCAAACTCTCCAAAACCTCAGAAGAGCAATTCAAAACAAGCGCAGAGGAATGTTGAGCTCTAAGATCTTGTTGATTCACGACAACGCCCGGCCCCACACGGCAAATGTCAGTCGTGAAGTTCTTGAATCTTTTAAGTGGGAGTTGTTTCCCCATCCGCCGTACAGTCCCGACCTAGCACCGAGCGACTTCCACCTATTCCCAGCAATGAAGAAGTGGCTGGCTATGCAGCGTTTTGATGACGACGCACAGCTGCAAGAAGAGGTAACGAAGTGGTTGAAGGCGCAGGCGGTCGAATTTTTCGACGAAGGAATTTCCAAGCTCGTACATCGCTACGATAAATGCCTTAATTTGAATGGTGACTATGTAGAAAAGTAGAATTTGAGTGTGGCTTTCATCTGTATATAATAAAATTTGTTTCCTATACTGTGTTTATTTTTTATTCCAAAACGTAATCTACTTTCTGGATAGCCTCCGTATATATATATATATATATATATATATAGATATAGATATAGATATAGATATCTCTATATTTATATAGAGAGATATATACACACACATCATTGCTTCGTGGCCGTCGCGATTGCTCGTGCGCTCCGAGATGCTGACAAATGAGGGCGGGCGGGCGCCGTCTCCGGGCGGCGTGCAAACGAAGCGGGCCAGCAATAGCAGGCGCTGGCGCCAAATTGGCCTGCATTTCCAAGCAATATTTGATGCATTGCTGCTTACGGCGACAAACTGAACGAAACGTTGAAGTGTGGTCCGCCTTTGCGCGGTTTTAAATTGCCTGTCAGTGCTGTGCGGTTTGACTTATGACTGTCCCTGCGAGTGTAGATTCATTATTTCATTCAGTTATACAGACAACTGGCCATGTATTTATGAAATCATCTAATAAACAGCCTCGAGCACGCTTCGATCGTCTGTCCCGCACGGCCTATCCCGCCTGCCATGGCCTCCTGATCGCAACTCTTACCCTTCCAGCCCCTTCCGCCCCATCTGTTCCTCTTGCTCATCACTAGGGAGGGGATTTTTAAGCCCTAAAATCTCTGGGTGTGAGCTAACATGCTCAACGTTTATAATAAAACCTAACGTTTGACTCATTCTTAAGTAAACGTAATATGTACATTTTTCAAATGATATTTATTATTCCTTATTGCAATGGAATCAATTCTCCCTTTCCAATCATAAAAAATAGATGGTTCTATTTGATAGCATAACATTTTAATGTGCTGTTGGGGAAACGATGTTTGCTTCGAAGAGCAACTCAATAATTCAGGCGGTTCTCCAACGAAAGCTTTATCACTTCTCCCGAGGGCGGAGGAAACTCATCACGAGCGAAGAAGCGCATTTGACAAATGCGAAGCGCCGATCGAAGGCGCGAGGGAAGCGCTGTTCGCCGCCTATCTGAGATGTGACGCAGGTTATCGATTCCGCGGCGGTGGCAAAGGCCGTTAGATAAGCGCGGGCTCGCGCCATTGGCTCGCGCGGCGGTCCGACTTAATGCGCGCAGTTTGCATCTCAAGCTGCCTCGCGCGATCATTAGCATCAGGCGCCTACCGCCACCGGAAATGTAACTGTTCAACAACAATGCGATCTCGCAGGCTTTTAATCCGGCGATTAACCCATGGCGGGGTCTCGCTCTGTAATTATTGAACGTGTGTACATGGAAATGCTGTGTGTTCGTACCCTCCTGATGTCACCCGTTACCTTTGGTTTTAATTTAATCTGATAGATTGATCGAATTGAGACAAAGCTTGTTTTCACTCTGGAATATTTATAGTTTAAAGTTATGATAAGTTAGTGTAGATATTTTTGTACATGATTATATTCACTATTGTTCTCTGGTGAGACAGATTTTTTAGTAGTTACAATGAACACAATCTAATTTTGTTCTTGACGATCGTTGCTCCCTGATACTTAAATAAACCCTATCTCCACGGTTCACGTCATGGAAAAATCCATCACCAAGACGTAGATACACAAATGATCTCTGCTCAAGACTATGCACATGTTAGACGAGTAAAACACCATGAGAATTACTTCAGGAAGAACAAAACTACGATATAATGTGGTTATTCATCGATGCTAAGGCATTCAGAGATAAATTATAATGTTATGAACTGTACGGTCATTACAAAATAAAACGAATCTTCAAGATTTTCGAACATTAGATTCGCTCCAACAGGCCATTTAGAATCTAATAACCTCTGCTGCTTTCCGAAATAGATCTTGCCTTTTTCACAATTATTTTAAGAGAACATTTTCTTCCGGGCTTGGAGG
This sequence comes from Acheta domesticus, assembly GCA_031308135.1. Classification (NCBI taxonomy): domain Eukaryota; kingdom Metazoa; phylum Arthropoda; class Insecta; order Orthoptera; family Gryllidae; genus Acheta; species Acheta domesticus. The sequence continues at coordinate 8,382 of JAHLJT010002686.1, forward strand.
CCGTGGTCTACAGGAAAATATACTTCCAAACGTTTCGTTCGAAGAAAATGTTGATTACAACTCCGGCCGTGAAATCCTACATTGTTATATTTTAGGAGAGTTAAATTAGTTGTGTTTTAACTTCATTCACCCATTGATTCACCACTGACAGTATGCTTTTCATCTTACGGTGTTATAACCGCTAAAATTCGTTGATTTATCTTCGTATATTCTGGACCTAAGCACTCTTTTAAAAGTAAAATCCTATAGAGCCTCTTTGTTAAAACAATAGATTATGTACTACATCTTTTCTTATTTCGTGATTTTATTTATTTTCCCGAATGCAAACAACCAATGATATTTGAACCGTCATGTTATTCCACAAATATATGTAAATAAAATAAATAATATCTAAGAAAAAGCTTTAGTGAACTTGGCAAAGATTATTCTGTCACACTTGCAGATAGAAAATTTTTGTTCCTTGTTGAAACAAGAAAAAGTTGATTCACATAAATTTGTATTGTGTAATGATACTATAGGTGTGATATATAAGAAGTTAATGACAATCACTGTAAACCATCCATGCATAGCCCTTACAGGTTACGTTCTATTTTTATTCTTAACTTAGTAAAACTTCATGTTTTCTGTTTGTATTATACAGCGATTTATTTTCTGCGGTGTTTATATTTGAAAATGATGTACAAAACTGGCAAAATAACATTTTACTGAAATCTGCACGAATATAAAGAGACATTGATAAATATATATGTTGAAATGCAGATGTGGTCGCAGCTGTTTAAGTAAAATTATTACATTATTCCCCAAAACGATTTAAATCGACTGTAAATATACTCGGGAATTGCAATCGATTTTCTGTCAGAATTAATACATAGGGCCTTCAAGAGCAGTTCCAAAATGTTGACAACGTATTTATCATCAGAAAAATATGCAAACATTGTTGTATAAACACACACTCAAAAATATATGTTTAAAGATTCATTGTATCAGCAATGTAAGACTATCTATCTTTGAGGTAAATCAATATGCGAAAACATTTTTTTTACATAAGAATTTTCAATTCTAGAAACATAAGCTTCTCGAAGTATGCCCCGTCAGAAGAGAGAATAAATGCTATTAGAAACGTGAGAAAGTGAATGGACAATTATGAACATTTTGTACACAGATTCAAATGACAGAACGTAACTAGAGAGGAGGATAATTTGTTTCGGTTTGATGCCTTCGAACACGCTGTTCGCTAAATAGTTCCGTTATTGCAGTGAATGTCATGTTAATGGAGATTTCGGTGATCCATCTCCGCTGGATGTGGTATCGACCACACGGCTTGCGAGGGATGTTCCCTGAAGGTATCTCCCAAGCAGACCATCACCCCAGTTGGGACCGACTCTAATCTCCCGACATGACACGTGTGGTAGGAGAGTGCATGTATACTGCGATTTTTTTAACTTTGCCCCTCAGGGCCACACAAATCCCATCTTCGCGATGGAATATGTCACGGTATTTCGCATCTTTCTCAGTCGTTCCGCTAGCAGTGCTTGCGATCATGCGACTTCTACGCATGATCGAGACGACGATAACGACGATAACGACGAGAAAGACGCGAAATGCCGTGACATATTCCATCGCGAAGATGGGATTTGTGTGGCCTTGAGGGGCAAAGTTAGAGAAATTGCAGTATTAGTAAGCGGAGGAGAGGAGTCAAGTCTGAGGAAGGAAAAATCACATGCGGTCCGCCGTCATTTTCTTAAGGTACCGCTCCATCGTTTTTGTGCTATTGATAGGATAAATCACGAAAACCTTCCAATTGGAAAAGCCTGCCAGTATAATTTTTCTCCAGGCAGCGGCTGAATTTGACCTAGAGTCAAAAATACGCTGCAATCGAAATCTCCGCGCACCAGGACCTCTCGGTCAGAAAAGCTGCAGCAGCAACAGTTGTTGCGCCGAGCGCCTGCGTTAGTAGCGTTCAGTTTGACAGGTTACTAGAAATATCTCCTGTGAACTGCAATGCACATATCTTGTCAAATACTGATGCACCCTTTCAAACTTCTCATGGTGTAATCGAACTACATTTAGGGCGGGATTTACCCTTCAAGAGGCAATATTTGGAACCGTCGTACCACGCATGAGAAATTCTAAATAACTTTCGAGGTAATAATCGATGACCTTACAATCCAAGTAGTTGGAAAATAATGTAGTACAAATTCTGACGATGCTTATCCTGGGGTAGTTTCTGATTTGGAGAAATGCTTTGGAAAGTACAGTGTACATTTCACAGAAGCAGAGGTTATGAATCAAGTTCTGCGAGTTCGATATGCATTTTGAATACATTCTCAGAATAAGTTTGCACATTTTCCTATCACAAATCTACAAGCAATGTTTGTGCCCTTGTTTTGGAATTGCCTGGTTGGTTTTGCAGGCGAAACGCAGCCCGCTAAACATATGCGTGTTCATAAGCAGACCGGTAACATAACCGACTAAACTAGGGGACAGACATTTAAAAAAGGATTGGTGAAACAACAGCTCATACATTAATTTCTACTGGATGTGCAATATTATAACATTACAAATTGTGTCTTATTAATTCTTCAGACCTGAGGAAAAACTCTCTTCAGAAAGAAAATAGAAGATTCGAGTTTGTAATTACACATGTAATGTACAATTACACAATAAAACACTTTCGGGCAAGTCGAGCCATGTCTCCTAACTGGTGTTAAAGGGACGTAACCAAAGCGTATCTATTCAAATACTGCAAATTCACCTCACACACCACCCAGAACGGCCAAATAGAATAGCTACAAGAAAATTTAACTCAAGTACTCCGCAATGCAGGGCCACAATCAATACGTTATCAGAATAAAATATTTTGTCATTGACTACGTATTACAAAATCTAAGTCGAATAAACAAAAGTGTTGAACGTTATGACCATGTGTTACAAAAATGTATGTTGCATAAAAAGTGAAAAAATCTTATATTTTTATAATATTGAAAGTGACGGCGTGTTAGTTTCTTAAAATTTCGTATAAAGGTTAACTGGAATCTTATTGACACACTGAACAAAAATCAATTTTACTCATTTTACTCCAACGCCTATCACGTTTGAAGGGTTTGTTAAAGTTTTACATTCAACCCCACACTCCCAGCGAAGCGGACAGGTAGATGCCTGGAATTTATGGCGGTTGCACCCAATGGACGCATTTCAGACGCCGCCTAGGCGCCGCAGGCGCCGGCAGCCGCACAGAGCGAGGGCGCGGTTTCGCTTGTTTGCACATCCTCCATAAAGCTCGCGCAAAGCCCCGCGACAAACGGCCTCACACAGGCTGCTACCCTGCTGGGGAAACGACGCGCAGCGCCAAGACAAGGAACGGATGTATTTCTCTGCGGGACGTGCTGCGGGGCAGTGCTTCACCCTCATTTGCTCATTTTTCTTCGTCAGTTGAATGCCCCCCTCCGCCCCTCGAGGAAGTTGTGACAGCCTATGCAAACTGACTCGTTATTTTCCGCGAAATTGGCGGACCTGCTAATTTATACTTTGAACGTGACGAGATAGGAAAGGGTTGGTAAGATTTCTTATTGAGAACATTAGAAGCAAAATAAAATTAAGTATTTTATAAACTCTTATACCTTTCTATGGCATAAAATTGTTTACACGATAGGAATTTGCAGCAATTTTACTGGTCTGATAGTCTACGATTGTATTAAACCATAATATTCGTGGTATTTCATGCTAATTGGTTATTTTTTTACTATAGAGATTGAATTACTTCTGTGATTACATGCATTTGATTAGGAATGAAAACTATGTGTTTTTACAATCACAAAGAATTGTTGACTAGTGGGGCTGCAGAATGGCACAGACTTTCCCGTATAAGTTTTCTATTTTCTTGGGTCTTCGCTAGCTATTCCGAATTGCCACAAACTCTTTCTTGCCAGCTGTCATCTATCACCGCCAAAAGTACATTTTTTGTCATTTTTTTAATTTTTCGCTTTCCTATTGGTAGAACGGAAACATTAATATTAGAATAATAAAGAACACAAAAACCTAGTTATGAATGGCAATTTTCTTTTAAATATTATGTGCCGTTTAAGAGAAAATGGCGTTTTAGCACTACTAAAAATGCGAAATTTGAAGCTCATTTTCACAGAAAAGTTTTGAGTTTTCGAAATACTTTATTTGAAGTTATTTGAAGCACTTACACTCACAAATATAATCATCTTTACAAATTACTGGTAATGTGCATATTAAAGATGTGAGAGATCTTTCAAAAAAATTACAATTACGTAATTTTTGAAAAAACAAAAAATGACTCAAAATAAACTTTACGTCATATTAAAAAGTGTAATTAGCACTATCCGTTACAAAAGTTTCAAAAAGAATTGCAGCCATATATGAGAAAATGGCGTTTGAGCGTTTCTGAAAATGGGAAATTTTGAGCTACTTTTCACAGAAAACGGTTGTGTTTTCGAGAAACTTTACTTGACATTATTTAAAGCACATGTACTTGTAAATATAATAATGTGACAAAATCGCCGATAATGTAAATATTATCGACGTGAGAAACATGTGAAAAAATTTACAGTTTTGTAATGTTTGAAAAAACCAACCTATAGAGCAATATGGCTTTTATGTCATCTGATAGAGTACATTTACCACTATCCCTACCAAAAGTTTAAAGAAAACATTTGGAGCCGTCTTTGAGAAAATCTAGTTTTTGTAATTTTTTAAAATTGCACATATTGCACTCAGTATTGCACGAAAACTACCAAAATTTTGGAAAACATTTGCATGACCATTATGAAAGAACTCAATATGCAAAACAAATTTTATTTGAAGTAAAAATCTCTATCTTCAATTTTGTAGCTGGAGAAAGACGCCGAAAAAAATTCAAACTTTCACAATTTTCGAAAATTCAGAGTTATTCGTGAAAATGGGACCTATGCCATGTTAATAAGTGTATTTTACTCTATTCATACAAGAAATTTAAAGAAAAATTTTGGAGCCGTTTTTGAGAAAATTTTGAAAATTCCAGGGGGGCTTTCAAAATCTCAAAGCTTTGACTAGAATCAGATCGACCGGGAAATATCCATTTTGGAAGAAATCGTACGTATGGTTTAGGCGCTAGCAGTGTTCACAGACGGACAGACGGACGGACGGACAGACAGACAGACGGACGTTTTGCTTTCAATTGGTTTTTCGGTATCAAGGACCCTCAAAACAGGGTTTCTGGCTACAGCACGTGTTACGGGATTTTTTTCTTAATTTAGCAAGTGATTTTATCCACTTTTTTCCTTTTCACGGCCCGGCAATGAAATTTTTCCGGCGAAAATTGGCCATTTTTCCGCGCAGCATTATATAACTTTCCCTATACTACGTATATCACTCCGTGTATACGTACGTATACGGGGACGTAAAACTGTCTCTTAAATTATACATAATTAAATTATCCAATTATTGAACGATTATAAACAAACTGAAATATAAGGCGAGAAATGAAATAGACCCATCTAAGAGAAAGCATACTGAGCGCTAAACTACGTTTAAAGTCAGATATGTGATGTCTGTTGTTCTAAAGGGTCATGCCTATACATGTACTACATTAGGTGTTGAGATATTTCCACTCATTTTACTCTCAGCGCCAGACCAAATGACCTGCGGGCGACCAAGGGTCGGTCAAACAAACGGCTACTGGTATTTTGTGGAAATATCGCAGGAAATCGCAAGGGTGGGAAGCTCTTTGTTGACGTTGTGGGTTTCTTATAAAATCACTCAAACTACTATTGAAACGCATTGTCAAAAGAGCAAACACTCAATTTATTATCACTAAAATCAAGCCACGTGCTCACAGATAGCACCTGCATAAACCTTGCACACTTTACAAATAGTTCTAATTTAAAATACATTTTAACGACTCTCTTCCCCTGGGTTGGCAGGTTATTAAGCCAAATGTCCGTTATTTTACATATCTGAATCTTGAATCACTACACACTAATTTGTTGGGTACAAAGATGAATTACTTACATTAAGTACGACGGTCTCAGATGACAACAAACTATCAACTATCCAACTATCTACCTCTTTGGTCACCCACAATCCACATGCCTGCCTCTCATCTAGTATCTCCCTCATCTCCTTCACCTAAATTTCACTATGATCTCTCCACACTTACTTCGCTTCGTGTTATCAAAGACATGTGCTTTCGGTATGTCGCTGTGGTTTTCCGATTTCGAGGTGTTATGACAGGGTGGCTTCGTGCATCGACATCCCTTTCCCTCCGTGACCTCATAAGCGCGTTACCCGACAGACTTCCTTTTGGTTTGTTTGTGAGGGGGCGTTGCTCAACTCATATTGGCACGTGTTCGGAGCTAATCACTGCGCGTCGCGAGTGTCCCATCCGCCACTGAGTTCGAACGCTTTCTCCGATTTTCGCCTTTTTAATTCTCAAGTGCCCTTATGTTGGACCAGTGGTGTCAAGGTCTGCTACTGGTAGCAGTGGCACGGCTCACGGCCCCGTGCCATGCCACGAGCTTCTCTGCGCTACTAGCGTCGGGAGAGGAAACTGTTAGTAACCCCGCCGTTTTATGATGGTGTCGGTTTAACGTCGTCCTTTGCGTACATTGCTAAATGTTTTTCAATCCTTTTTGAGTTGTTCGACAACCACTGGAAACTTTTTAAATGTATTTTTTAATTGGACGATAAAACGCGAGTAACCTAAACTCACGAAAAATTAAAATTGTATTGCCCCTCCTCCCGCTCCCGAAGGGAAACGAAAATCTCCTCTAAGAGTCAGATTCACATTGTTTATGAGTTAATAGCACTTTCGGAGGTTAAACTAAGGGGGGTCAGTAACGAGTTATATACTCTGAGTCGCTTCGAGATTTTGCCAGTGCTTTACACTTAAAATATTAAAAGCCCGATTTTTTTATGTGAAATACTAGATGAAAACGTAGAAAATTATTTTGCTTTTCCGTGACCTTTAACACAGAGCAGAAAGCATTGGCAAGTGGAACAAAGAAGACGCATACAATTGCACTTGCTCGGCGGAGACGCCAAAGCAATAAGCTCTTTCAAAAAGCAAAAAACTACTTTGTAAAAAAAATTTTACTAATGGAAACGAAGGAAAGTTGTTATTTTTAGAATGGAATATTATAAATATCAAAATTCAATTTCGTATTGTGTATTACTAAGTTTTCACGATGGCATTTTAGTGCATCTTCTTTACCTGCCAATATCTTCTGTTCTGCATTAAATGTTACAAAAAATGAAAACGAGTTTTACCTGTTGATGTACAATTCTGCGTCGTAGATTTTCACGACTTTTTTTTAATGTGTAGAATATTTTGTAATAAAAGTTAGAAGAAATCCGGAGTGTTAGAAACTGCAGATGTCTCTCCTTCCTTATTTAAAATGAATATAATAGATTTTTATTAACAACGACATGATTGTTGTGAATATTCGCAATCGTTTTCCGAATCAACTTGTGCGCACAGCAGAACTCTATCACGATGGATCAAGCAGTGTGTACATGTTGCTATATGACTTGTCATAGAGCCTATGTACATCCATTACAGTGCAATTATTTATTTATTTATTTATTTGTCAAAAAACAGTAAAAACTGTATATGACGTATGGGGAAAGAGATTTACCTGCACACATTTTCTTGAGGGCCACAATTTAAAAAAAAGAAAATAGAAAACGAAAAAGTGAATTTAGAAAATAATTACTTTAGAAAAATAAAAATATTTGAAAAATGTTTGTTCCCGAGTTATAGAAAATCAGTTTCAACGGTAAATGAACTACAAGCAAAAGGAGTGCTCAACAAAACGTGCGCACAGTGAAGCTACATTTACATTACATACACTACACATATATAACATTACATACATTACACATTATAACATTGACAGTGAGAATATGTGCATGCACAAGCCTCCCTGCTCCTTCACGACAACGTATCGGCGTTCTTGTCAGCGTATGAGCGATCAGCAGCCCATTTTCTGAGCCTGATGGTTTCCGCCACTCAGATATCTGTTCTAGAACCCCTTTCCCAGATAAAATATACTTGCAGACTGAACGAATGGTCCGGATTTCGCCCCCATCAATTTCCATTGTTTATTACAGTCAAGAAATTCCAGAATTCCGTCAGGATTAAGGACATCACAGAGACGCAGAAAGTCAGACGGCTGTCAAATATTGGAACGCATCCCAAGCAGCAGACTTCAACGCCACAGGAGTACAAATGTTATCTTGATTATGTGAAAAAGGATATTTCAGCATGTGCTGAATGTGCTACTATAAAGCTTTTTCCATGAAATTATGTTTTTCTTATGTTGATGACCTGGATAAACTTATTTCACTCGTATTAATGAACGACCCTTGTACGAGATATATTTCATATTGTTTGTTTGGAATCTCTAAAACCATTGGGGGCTCATTAGCCAAATATCACAAGTTTAACATATAGCAATGTTTGACATGCAACTAGAAATCAACTGTAAAAATAATAAATTTCTTTAGAAAGCAAGCAGTATCTAAAAACGATTTTTGGACTTTAGGAATGCGTTGATATGATGGAATATTGATTTACTTTTGAAAAAGGATGTCTAAGGAAATTCCAATAGGCAAAAATCTGTTCATCGTCTCATTTCAGAATAGTTGCGAAGTGGAAGAAGTGGTTAATATTTAATTATCTCTGATAAAAAGAGAAAATATCGCAATGGAAAAAAATGTTTATTATACATTTACTTGGTGATGACGGAGGATATAAGAACGCGCCAGGAACCAGAATATTAAAATTTAAGAGATGCTTGAAAATAATGTTAATAGCTCCAACAATATATCCAAAGTTTAAATTCAGGTCTGATTCGATTCAGAGAACAGGAATTGTTCTAATATTTTATCAACGGGACGGCGACATTAAAGAACACTGCCAATATAATGAATGCAATTTGATAGTAATTGGATAATAATAATAATAATAATAATAATAATAATAATAATAATAATAATAATAATAATAATAATAATAATAATAAATCTATGAAAATGAAAAAGTCTACTTTTGAAATAATAACAGAAAGTATGTTTTAAGTACATTGAAAATTTTGAAATCGAATTCATCAAGAGGCAATTGAAAAAAACAAATAGAAACTAGTGGTGCTACAGAATGCCATATACTTACTCGTACTAGTTATTTTTTGTATCTCTTTAGTTTAGGCTATCTTTTCAGTTTTGCCACTTACGTTTCCCAGATTCTTATCTGCTCCTAAAAATGTATTTTTCACACTTTACCTACTTTTCGGTTCCAGACAAATAGTTGAGGCGCTTGTGTTCTTTACAGATGGGCAGACAGACTACCGGACAGACGGACAGACAGACGCACGGACAGCCAGCCAGAGAGACGAACAGACGGATTGGCAGACAGGTGGACACATGATCAGACTGAGAGACAGAGGTAAATACGAAAAATCTCTAAATCTATTTTCCGCAGCATTACATAAATTTTTCTGTACTAGAAATATATGTACGTACACGAGATATTTAAATTATCGTAAATGAAAAATGGAAATCCAAGGGACATCGAATTAAAATGGAAAAAGAACTAATGATGTTGAGGCGCTAATTTTATTCCGTTGAAGAAAAACTAACAAAGTTTCGTAATGGGAAAGAAAGGTCAAAACCACATGACACCCCTTGCAAGCAGGAAATGAGAAAAACGGCTTAGAGAAGTTAGTTTAACTGGATCAAAATTCTCGTAATACTCCTCGCTATCTACACCCATTTATCAAATGGCTATAAATCAAGGTAAACGGACAGTACTTGGTGAGAAGCCTGTAACATTAAGACACTTCCACTCTTATTATGGTTATTTATGAGCCTTTCAGAGAAGGCCCAAAAAAGGAAATACGCGAGAGAGGCGAGCTGTGTGGAGGAATGCGTCGACGGCAGCGGAGAGCCTGGGCAGAGGCTTCCCCCGCGGGGGTCCGTCCTTCGCATCCCGACCCCCCTCCCGCTCTCGCTCCACCCACGCTCGCCAACCTCTCCCTCTGACAGGTGTCGATTCCACTCCGTTTCCCACTGATTCAAGATTGACGGTCCCGACTCGATGGCTCTCTAACTTGAAATGGAGGGCGGGATTGCTTTCAAACGCAAATGAGGTGGTTGAATAATCTGACGAATGTAACGCCAGGATGCAGGAATTAGTGAGAGAAACTGTGGACGAGTTCGGTTTTCAATAGTCAAAACTGTGTTCTATACTACAATTTTTCTAACTTTGCCCCTCAAGGCCCGTCTTCACGATGGAATATGTCACGGTATATCGCGACGTTTTCTGGCATGCTGCCAGGTATTGCGTGATAAAGACTGTATCAAGCAGTGCTTGCAATCATGCGACTTTTAGCGGCACGACGGAGAAACACGGGAAATGCCGTGTAATATTCCACCGTGGCCATTGGGGTTTGAGGGGCAGAGTTAGAAAAATCGCACTATAGTCACTGGCATTAGCCAGTAGTATCAATGAAAACCAGTGTAAAGCAGTCAGGAATTACACAAAATAAAGACGCACACCTGCACACAAAATAAAGACACACGCGTACCCAAATGTGAGGTGTAAAACCATAGGGTGCGGTAGGAAAATAATGAACTCAAGAAAACGTGTGCATGTTATACTTCTCCCTCATACGTCACATACATTTTACTCCTTTTACTATAAATAAATACATTTGTGTCAGCTGTTTCACAATATGCGAAAGGTAAGAACCACAAAAAACATTAACTTGACATAAACAATAAACTGAATAGGCACGGAAGTAAGCAAATGAACTAAAACATCAGTAATAAATTCCCTTATGGATTCTCGGAATTCCTGTGTGGCTAACATCACCCCCAATTCAACTTCTTTTTTCACATCATATTCTAGATGTTATACATTATATTTATTTTAACAAATTAACGATACAAAAATTGCATAAAACTAATTTGTAATACATGCCCTGGTTAACTACGATTAATGTGTTTTCACACGATTGTCATTTTGTGTCATAAATGTTAATAATCTAATGTGAGTTGGAGTGGAAATTTTTTTTCAGTACTCACACATGGAAACTAGTTTTTACCTTCACTTTTTTTATTGCAAAGTGTTACTTTGCGGTATGCTTACGCCCTTCAAGTCAACGCCATATAAACCAATGGGGTACTGCGAAGAAAACAAAACTAAAGTGCTTAAACAGCACGTAGTTTCTCGACCGTATTTTCACGTAAAATTACGCAAAAAGTACTCAAATTTTCGAAATCTTTTTGACCTATTTGACCTTGTTTCAAAATCTTTCTATAAGAAACACATTTCATCAGAGAAAAAATCATTCTTCATAATATTGTAGTTGTAGAAAGACTCCGAAAAAAATTTAATTTTTGTAATTTTCGAAAAATCAGAGTTATGAATGAAAATAACACCTACGCCATTCTCCTAAACATCCTTCACACTATCCAACAACAAAATTTAATCAAAAACGATGGAGGCATATTTTTTGAAAATTTGGAAAATGTCTAAGGGTCTTCATGTTGAATATACCCCAAAATTAAAATATCGGTTTCAAATTCCAGGGGAGCAACATCAGCCAGATCGATTGAGGAATAACAATTTTGGAGAAAATCGGCTGACCTGTTTATGCGCTAGCATGGTGCACAGATGGACAGATGGACGGACGGACGAACGGACGGACAGACAGACAGACAGTCGTTTTGTTTTCATTAGGTTTTTCGGTATCAAGAACCCACAAAACAAGGATCCTGGCTACGCCAAGCGTTAGAGGATTTTTCCCCCTAAATTTAGCATAGTCTCCACGTACGTATACGAGAAAGAAGCAAAAATATCACGTGCTTCAATGCTCTATTATATTTCCAAAAATTGTAAAGTTTTTAAAAGAATATAAAAGTTTTAGAACATCAATAAACTTTTCTGTTGATTTATTGCGTCAATGCGACTCATGATCCGTCGTGTCGTTCGATTCTCAGAAAACCTGTCAATGATGGGCTGCCAGGCGTTCGGTGCCCCAGCTTTTCTCCTGAGCCTCTCATGTCAGCAACTGGAGCGTGTGCGGAGAGAAGTTAATATCAGAGAATCAATAAAAATGAATGAGATAGGCTTCCCACATTTTATACAGGCCTTATACTCGTACATGGCCATGAAGTGCGGGTTACGTTGTGGAAAGACCCCACGACGTTTTATGTAAAATACGCTGTAAACTTTTTACGCTCTACATGTGAAAAGGATGTAGTTATTTTAGTGAATTGTAGGAAAATATGAATTTGTCATAAAAGGCATAGCTATGAAATGATTTTGAATAAAGCCTAAAATTGTAATTCAATATTTTTCAGATAATTCAGCCCTGCCTGTTCTTATGTTACAATTATAATACTTGCTATATTTTCATAAAAAGTATTATTACAAATTTCTTTCATCCGAAAATATTTCTAGAGATAAAATGAATGGATAATCAAACAGGTGGTTTAGTTTTTCCTCCATTGTGTAAACAATTTCTATCACGAGATATTCCATTTTCTTCGTACTTTATTGTAGACAGTATTTGCATCCAGTGACATTTCCACCGTTCCTCTATAAAGAACCAAACAGCACTCTTTGCCTCAAAACATTTCTGGAGTTCAGACCAAAAAGCGATAAAATTGTCTATGAACATCACCTTCGAAGACGAGGAAAGAGAGGTATACATCAGGGAAGACAGCACTTCCATTTTACGTCTGAAAAAGTCCAGCTAATAAAGAGGACTTTTTCCGATTCCGAGGAATCCGCCTGCAGCGCTCCACTGCGGTGGGATCCACAAACACACCGAAACCTTTCCGCAATATCCCACCAGATGTCCCTGCCGGCGGCCTCAAGCGAATGCGGAGAGCTCTGATTTCGCCTCCAGGACGTGTCCGACCGCGAAACGACCGTCTTATTGTTTCTGGAAGACCGTGAGCCCCATGCTGTCAACGACAGCTCCGCGACGAGCTCTCTCCAGCTTTAAGCAGAAAGTCGTTACATTTTCAGACTGGTATTCTCTATCACGGATGATAAATATCGTAGAACTCTGAGCTCCAGGCTTTGCGTTCCTTGCTAATCATATCACAAGGTACGTCCGCACAATAAGCTTTCGAAATTATTTTATTTCACTATGTAATATTTAAACCATGAAAACAAGACGTGACAATTTTTGCTGTGTAGTTTAAGGCAACATATTCCATCATTTATTGATATTTGTGCAGTTTAAGGTGTTGTAATGTATTTTTCACAGAAGTGTGCGAGTGAATGAGGTTAACCAGTGTTTCTGTGTTCTTTTTATTGAGGTCAAGTTTTATTTTCATATATGCATTGTGTAATTTTATGTTACAACGGGAGTAGTAAAATGATTAATTCAATTTTAGACATTTTGTAGTATGTATGTTACGTACGACTTTAGTAATTTTGAGCTTATTGTAATTCATGACTACCCGAAATTCCTGGCGTATTTTCTTCTCCCTCAGGCAACCTAAGCAAGATCATAAAGTTCCCTCCCTGGTACCGTAAGCACGCCAGCAAGGAGCAGGAGCCATGGTCATTTAAACTACGAAACATTTCAATAAAAGTGGTTGGAAGTAGAATTAACCAAACACTACAGTTTTCTTCTGCCATATTTTCTAAAAGATGCCTCGGTGACCCTTGCCGCAGAATTTTCGAATACATCCAGGAGTTTAATTCTAATCTCAGTTTTTGAAGACAATTTCAGTGTAACATATTGTAAAGAATAATATATTATTCGTTTATTAGCATTAAACCGTGAAACGACTGCATGGTGTACATAAACATCTTTCGGCGTCCTTTGATCGTCAAAAATGTTTAAAAGAATGGGAAAGGAATACTATGAAAATGCTTCCCAACTGGCAATTGTTTGATTAGTGATTCCGGGCGCGCCAACTGTTAAGGTCATTATTCCCGTGAGTGTAGTGATTTTTTTTCCTCGGGAGGTGATCTTCCCCCGCTGAATGGTGAGATCCGACGCCGACCTACATGTCTAGCGAGGTTTTCCCCGACCAGATATCTCTCATCAGCGGGGCACCGCCCCAGTCGGGACAAGCTCTAAGCTCCCGACCGGCCTCCTGGCATGAGTAGTGGTGTAATGCATTTGACTGTAAGTGGCGATGAGAGGACAAGAAAGAGGAAGGAAAAATCCTAGCGCCCGGTCCGTGGCCCGTTTGTTAGGGTACTACTCCAGCATTCTTCTGGCGTTGCTCGGAGAAACCTCGGAAAATTGCCGATCAGAGCAGCCGGCCGCTAGGATTCTCGTCCAGGCAATCACTGAATTCTATCCAGCTATGTAGTTAGTGTCGAAGACCCTGCTGTCAAATTCCACGTGTGATTAACTGTGCTTCCTTTATCAAGAAGACATCTCAAGACATCTGAGAAGCTATATTTTGATGTAAATTAGTTTGAGTTTATAGTTGTGGAATTTGAGTTTACGTGTCCACAAATAATTTAAGATTTTCATGTATTCTGGTCACTTTTAGAAAAACCAGCCAACCAAATTTAATCTTCGGGCTATGATAATATTCAGTTTTGCCTATATCTAGACATGGTTAAATTTTCAGATAGGGGGTTAACATTTTTGTAATAATTAAACTAGAATGAAAGTTATTTAATATTTTGCAACATCCTTATATGTGTTTTATAAGAGAACCAGAAAAGGTGACGGCTTCTAGTAATAAGTTCTCAAATTTAGGTGTTTTAAGGATTAAAATGAGTCCAAGTTCAGCTTTCTAGCTGCAAAATTGAAAAAGTTATTAAGTTTTCAATTTCTGCCATTTAACTTCATGAAATGCGGTAGTTCTACCGCTTGCCACTAGATCGCATTATCACCCTTTTCGCGCTCTCGAACCCAGTATAGCTTCCAATGTTCTCGTTCAAAGCACGTTTGTTTGTTCTTTGTTATTACTTGTTTGTTCGGTGAAAAATAATCGATTTAGCTGAGTGACGCGTCATATGACGCTGCTGTGACGTTTTTCTCCTATTTAAAGCGCTGTCTCGCGCTTATGACGGGCTCTCTTAAGATAGTGTGGCCGGTAATGGGGTAGTCGCCGGGGCAGAGCCTCGTTCTTTTTTGTCGCACCGCTGTGCGTGTTCTCGACCCTTTTCGTCGTCAGTAATGGAGTGGTAACGTAGATGTGTTTAATTAATGAGATCAGTGGTATGTGAGTGCTGTGCACAAGCGTGAGAGTTTTGCATTCGGGCGCGTTTTAAAGCGTCTCACGTTCGCTGTTTTGCGGCCTGAGCTGTCCAAGTTGCTGTCGTAGACGTTTCGTTGGTCGAGGCTGGCGCAAAACAGGTGAGATGTTGTTGGCGATCCGCAGACTCGCGCAGGGACGCACAAGGCGTATCCTGTAGTCCATTTGGCGGAATTCGCTTTGACTCCGTGGCCTTTGCGACATTTTTGCGAGGTTGAGTCGGCGCGTCGGGTCTGACAAAGCCTATTGCTGCGTTGTCCCCACGCAAAACCACGCTGTCTGTGTATACAATTGTGCACTATTCAGCCAGTAAGCCTATCATTTTCCCTCCAATATTTTGTATATTAATTGTCAATCCCTTTTCTAAATTTCGGGTGTACGAGAATTTATTCTCATCTCGCAGGCTGCCTCATTCCGGCTGTTCTTTCGTTTGTTGCCTTTACTGTTCAAAGTTGATTCGTTACTCAGCTCTGTCGATTCTAAATAGTTTTGAATTGTAGCAATCTAGCGCTGTTATTGTGTTGTAATTCTTTTAGGTCGTTCGTTTTGTAATTTTTGTGTATTTTAAATTGTTTCAGTTTTTAGGCTTATGCATTATTGTAATTTTCTGGGTTTGCAAAACGATTTTTGGTATTGTATTTTGAATTGTTTTCCGCTATGAAGTTGTAATTACTGTGTAAGCATTCCATTCTTGATTTGTTCTTATGCCTTTTTTGAGAGGTATTCCATATTGGGCCTCTGTCACATTGCTTATTTCATCTCAGTGACCAGTAATTCTGTTTAGATTCAAAGTTTGTACAGATGTTTCATTCCTGAATAAATTTGAATTATTTCCCTATTTTCAGCTTGTTTGTAAATTGTTTCTTTCCTTTCTTTCAGGTATTTGATGTTGAAATAAATTGGCAAATAAACGTTGAATATTTATCGAGTCTGGGTGTGTAATAATCATGCTATCCTTGATTTTCAAGTTATTTTCCCGCACAAGTTTTCCTCGTTCCTGATCGTAGATTTCCCCACTGGGATTCTCTGCCAATCTGAGGAAGGGTCCAAAGCCTAGGGTTTTTGTGTTAGGCCCGCTCAATCCATTAGGTAATCATTTCCGGTCCCTCTGCCTTTATTACATTCATTTTTGTACTTTGAATTCTCCTTGGGCAGTTGTACGTGTTCTATCGTTTTCTCGTGCGTGACAAAAAGTCTCTGGCGACCGTATAAATTAATTTAAATCTTATTTCTCCTCTATATACTTAAATTCGCCATCGAAACATAACATAAGAAGTGGCGACCGCGACAGGACTTGTGCGTCATAACTTGATGCCGCCTTGTTGCTCGATTTTCTTGTTTCAGAAATTCTTACTTGACATTGTCCGCTTCGTTTCAACATATTTTTAAATTCGTGGATGTCCGCTTTGCTTCAATTATTGCGTAACAATTTTGGTGCTTGTTTGTTTTTGCTTCGACCTTGTATTCTTTCAACTGGTGTTTGGCTTTCACCTTGTTTTTATTTGCACTTTTCATATTGCATTTATGCTTAATAATTTGTATTCTCTCTTATTCTTAGTTCCAAGGGTTATTTTGTTACGTAATAATTTTGCATTTTTTCTATTCCAGCCTTTGAAAATGTTCTAATTTTTGTGTCAAGTATTAATTGGATTTGAAAGTTACCAGTATGGCTCACTTAGATACCGATGTGCCTCCTACCACCACCGATTCCGGAGAAGAGGTTTCGGAACAAGCCGATCAAGCTCGCCTTGCCCGCATTGAAAAATACTGCAAGACCCGCAGCTACTACAAAGGACGACTCACTGTTTTCAACAATTTCCTGCAATACGGTGATGTAAAACAATTTCAGCTCGTTTGGAAATTTAAAAACAATTTAACGCGGATTTTATGAGGGATTCAGTCTAAATTAGATGCGTGTTACCCTCAAGGTGAGCCCGGAAATGAGAGGAAAGATTTTGAGGAAAGATATTACGCCTTGGTTACGAAAGCCACTAAAAAGATCAAATTTTTAAACGTCAGCGCGCTTCATTGTCTAGTTTAAACCAAGCTGGGCCTTCTGGCGGCCAAGCACTCGGTTCTGTTAAAGAACAAAAAATGCAAGCTAATGGCCAGGCCCTACCTCTCGCTAGTACCCCTTTACGTAATTCAAATCCATTTCGTGTGACAAATTCACAGCCGCCCCCGGAACCTTCCACTGACAGTGACACTGATTCGACGCCCGAACCAGGGTCAGATACGAAGAACTTTTGTTTTCAGTAATCGGCGTCGCAATCTTTTTCCGCGACTCCGTCAGCCGAGGCTACCGCAATTAAAAATTCCGATTTTTTCTGGTTTGGATTCAGAATGGGATCATTTTATTTCTTTATTTGATTCCCTTATTCATAGTTCTGATTTGCCAGATATAGAAAAATGGCATTACCTTAAATCTTGTCTTACCGGCAACGCCGCTAGGTTAATTGAAGGCCTGCGTACGTTGCTGACAGTTATTGCGAAGCAGTCCGCCTCTTGAAAGAAGGTATGAAAATACCAAATTGCGTAAGCATAGATTGCTCGCCTCCCTTTTAATTATTCTACGAATACGAAGGACTCCTCTTCCAATTTGTTCGCTTTGATAGATCATTTCAAGCGAAATATCAGGGCGCTTAAAGTTTTAAAAGAACCTGTCCAATATTGGGACTCTGTAATTTCATATCTTATTGTTTCAAAGCTAGATGAGGCCAACTCACAAAGATTGGGAAACGCATGTTTCTCGCATTCGCGACCCTTCTTTAGAACAATTATATGTTTTCTTAGAAGCGAGAGCCACCTGCCTCGCCAACGTCGCCGCGGACAAGCGTTCCCGTGAGAAACAATTAGCGAGGTTAGCTCCTCCTAAAATTCGCACGAAAATTCTCGTGTCTGAACAGGCGGAAATCTGTCCGCTTTGTAGAGATTCTCATTCAATTGTGAAATGTAAAGATTTCTTAGAGAAATCGCCTTACGACAGGTATAATATTGTTAGAACTAAAAAGCTCTGCTACAATTGTTTGAAAGCAGGTCATGGCAATACAACATGCGGAGAAAAACCCTGCAGGAAATGCAATCATAGGCACAACTTTTTGTTGCATAGAGAATCTAAAACTAAGGTTCACGTACAACAGGTTGAGCACGAAAATGTAACTAGCGAGGAGGAGGAAAATGAAGAAATGATCTTCACTCATAGTGACAATGATTTGCCTGCTCCCGACGCAGAATGTGATACTGTTAGCGCCCACGTTCATTCGTGTGTTTCTAAAGCGCTGCTTTCTACCGTTTGTGTATTTGTTAAAACGGAACAAAATAAGTTTTGTTAAATCACGTGCGCTTTTGGATAGCGGCAGTACTCACTCTTTAATTACAGACTCAGCTGTAAAGAAATTGAAATTACAACCTCGACTTTCTTCAGTTAAAATTACTGGCGTCGGCGGCGCAGTTACAAAATCGCTGAACATGGTTAAAATGTCTATTGCCTCTAGGTTAAATAACAGTTTCCGGGTTAATCTTAGTTCTTTGGTTTGTGGAAAGAATTACTTCTGAAATCCCCGCGTACGATTTCGATCTTACGCAATTGAAGATTCCAAAGGACGTAATATTGGCAGATCCCAAGTTTAATATCTCTGCTCCTGTCGACGTGCTACTAGGCGCCGACATTTTTTGGAATTGCCTTCGCTCCAGAAAGATTAAATTATCTCGCACGAAATCACTTAATATTGTGTTGAAGGATACGGCTTTTGGTTTCATTGTGACTGGCACTATGAAATGTTTTAATGTACCTCGTGTTAGCTTCTTGCAATTTTTTTGCAGAACAACTTAACTTTGAAAAATTTTGGGAGTCAGAAGAAATTCCCTCCCTAGAAATTGCTTCTAAAAATAATGATTACTGTGAAACTGTTTTTCAAGATTCATTTTCTCGTAACCACGAGGGTCGTTACGTAGTAAAGTATCCCTTGCTCAAAACAATTTTAGTATGCCGCCTTCCAGAAAGAATGCGCTTCAACGCTTTTACCAAATAGAAGGCGTTTTTAATAAACATCCTGAACTTAAAACTCAATATTTTGAGTTCATGAAAGAATATTTGCAGCTAGGCCACATGGAGCTCGCCTCAGATCAGTACGCTGACGGCGGAAAAATTAATTATTTAATCCATCATCCGGTTTTTAAAGATGACAAAATTCGGATTGTGTTTGATGGTTCATTTTGCCACAGCCCCGGCTTTTGTTTAAATTCTATGATGCCGTCAGGGCCGGTAGTACAACCTGATTTATTTCTTTGTTGATTAACTTCCGCTTTGGCAAATACGCATTTTGCGCAGACATTCAAAAGTTTATCGTCAAGTTCTGATTACGCCTGAACAGCGCGACCTCCAGAGAATTGTGTGGCGTTTTCGAACAGAATTCTCCGCCGCAAGCGTATCGCCTGAATACCGTAACTTACGGTTTGACGGCCTCTGCTTTTCTTTCGACTCGCTCGCTGTTACAACTGGCATCTGATAATGAAGTTGAATTTCCCCTAGCTACGAATCTTGTTAAGAACAATTTCTATGTAGATGACTTAGTATATAGTTCCTCTGACAAGGATGTTGCTATCGACTCTCTTAAGCAATTAATTTGTCTATTGAAAAAAAGGCTGTTTTCCACTCGCCAAATGGCGTTCTAATGCCATTGATATTTTAGATCAATTGCAATTGCTGCCTTCACAGGAATTTGTTTCACTTTCAGACAAAAATGTTACGAAAACCTTGGGTCTCGTGTGGGACGCGAAAGAAGACAAATTAATTTTTTCCACACAAAAGTCGCCTATTCCTGTTACGAAAAGATCGATTTTGTCTGAGATATGTAAGTTATTTGATCCCCTGGGTTTATTAAGCCCATGCATTATTACGGCAAAAATTCTTATGCAAAGCATATGGAAAATAAAAATCGATTGGGACGAGCAGGTCCCCGTGGATCTAATGAAATCATGGAGTGATTTCTTCAATAAATTATTTGACTTAAACAATTTAACTCTGCCTCGGTACATCCCTATTTTTGAAGAAAGTAATAACCTTCATGTTTTTTGTGATGCCAGCTCCGCTGCATACGCCGCTGTAGCCTATGTAGTGTCTAACAATTCGTCTTTTCTCATTGCCTCGAAAACTCGTGTTGCGCCGGTGAAAACGGCTCTCACAGTTCCAAAATTGGAGCTTTGTGCTGCCTTGTTAGGAAGCCACGCTCGCTGACAAATTAATAAAAATAAGTTCTATTTGTTTTCACAATGTCTTTTTGTGGTCAGATGCCCAGGTAGTTCTGAATTGGATTTCTAAACCACCCGCGAAATGGACTCCGTACGTAGCCAATCGCGTAATTAAAATTCAATCTCTAACTAAAGATTACAAGTGGCTACATGTACCAACGAAGTTAAATCCAGCCGACATCGCCTCGAGAGGCATGCAACCAAACAAACTAATAACCTGTGAAGTTTGGTGGCACGGACCCGCTTTTTTTATTAATGCCTATGTCTCAATGGCCTCTACAAGACATTGATTTTTCTTTCGAGTTGTGTCAAGTTAACACGGCGCCGTTCGAGGCTCCGGCCCCACCCCTTCCTCTGTTTACCAAATTTTCAAAGTATAATAAGTTATTACGTATTACCGGGTGGGTTAATAGATTTATTACCAATTGCCGCAAATGCGTGAAAGACGTTAAAAACTCTAAAAAGAAGCGCGTTAAACCCGCGCTTAAATCAATTAATTATGAAGAACTTTCTCTTACAGCTTCAGAGCTCAACCGAGCTGAAATTGTGGTATTAAAATATTTGCAGGCAGAATGTTTCTCTTCAGAAATTAATAATCTGATTAATGAAAAACAACTTACCTCCAAAAATTCGCTTTCCTCTTTAAATCCGTTTTTTAGACGAGGATGGATTAGTGAGGGTGGGTGGCAGACTGCAGCAGTCTGATTTGATATTTGATCAAAAGCACCCTATTATCCTCCCCTTCGGGCATTTTATTACAAAGTTAATAATCAAACATGTTCACGAGCAAAATTATCACGTTGGACCGACCGCTCTCCTTTCATTACTACGTTCCAGGTTCTGGCCTTTGAAAGGGCTTCGCGCCGTAAAAAGCGTGACGAAAAAATGTGTAACTTGTTTTCGCGCTAGGCCGCGGCCCGCGGAGCAACTTATGGCCCCACTCCCGGCTTGTAGGGTGGAAGCCTCTCTTCCTTTTTTGCATACCGGCCTCGATTATGCAGGGCCCTTTCTAGTTAAAGCAAATTCCCATTCACAACAGCCCGAGAAGACTTATATTTTATTATTGACTTGTATGGCTACCAGAGCGATACATCTCGAGGCTGTCGTATCTGCCACTGCGGATACATTTTTGCTCGCTCTTCGCCGTTTTATTGCCCGGCGGGGAAAGCCCCAGGTTTTATATAGTGATAATGCAGAAACCTTTAAGGGGGCTCAGCGAAAGATGGCTGAATGGATGGGTAAAGAAATTAAAAGCATTCCCGAGGAGTGGAAAATTTCTTATTAAATAATAAGATCGAATGGAAATACATTCCTCCGTACTCGCCCCATCATGGCGGTGTCTGGGAAAGGATGGTCAAATCCGTGAAAGATTTATTGTATAAGGCAATAAAAATCAAAATGTTAACTTTGGATAAATTTACCACGTTTTTGACCGAAGTGGAAGCGATTTTGAATTCAAAACCTCTATGTTCCATCTCAGATGACGTTGATTCAATAGAGGCCCTCACTCCTGCCCATTTTTTGTTAGGCAGGCAATTAAATACCTTAGCCTTGCCCCCTCCGCCTCCTACCATAAACAATTCCTTAAAAGTGTCCCAAGCTATCCAGGCTCAAAGGTCTTTTTTTTGGAAACGCTGGACTAATGAATATTTGAATCAATTGCAGATTAGAGCTAAGTGGCGAACCAGCTCCCCTGATCTGCAGATCGGCCAGTTGGTTGTTATCAAATCCGAAGGGCTGCCGCCTTTCTCCTGGCCGCTCGGCAAAGTTTTGGAAATCCTGCCTGGCCGAGACCACAGAGTGCGTGTTATTAAACTCAAAACGCAAGCTGGTGTTTTGACCCGCCCTCTGCCGAAAATCTGCCCTTTGCCACTCGCACAGGACGCTGACAACCTGTGCCGCATACCACCACAAAGCTTCAGGAGCTTCCTGCAATAATCCAGCATATTACACCTGTGTACCAGTGAGTGACAGTGTCCTATACTGAAATTCTCCCCCCCCCCCAGGATGTCAAATTCCACGTGTGATTAACTGTGCTTCCTTTATCAAGAAGACATCTCAAGACATCTGAGAAGCTATATTTTGATGTAAATTAGTTTGAGTTTATAGTTGTGGAATTTGAGTTTACGTGTCCACAAATAATTTAAGATTTTCATGTATTCTGGTCACTTTTAGAAAAACCAGCCAACCAAATTTAATCTTCGGGCTATGATAATATTCAGTTTTGCCTATATCTAGACATGGTTAAATTTTCAGATAGGGGGTTAACATTTTTGTAATAATTAAACTAGAATGAAAGTTATTTAATATTTTGCAACATCCTTATATGTGTTTTATAAGAGAACCAGAAAAGGTGACGGCTTCTAGTAATAAGTTCTCAAATTTAGGTGTTTAAGGATTAAAATGAGTCCAAGTTCAGCTTTCTAGCTGCAAAATTGAAAAAGTTATTAAGTTTTCAATTTCTGCCATTTAACTTCATGAAATGCGGTAGTTCTACCCGCTTGCCACTAGATCGCATTATCACCCTTTTCGCGCTCCTCGAACCCAGTATAGCTTCCAATGTTCTCGTTCAAAGCACGTTTGTTTGTTCTTTGTTATTACTTGTTTGTTCGGTGAAAAATAATCGATTTAGCTGAGTGACGCGTCATATGACGCTGCTGTGACGTTTTTCCTCCTATTTAAAGCGCTGTCTCGCGCTTATGACGGGCTCTCTTAAGATAGTGTGGCGGTAATGGGGTAGTCGCCGGGGCAGAGCCTCGTTCTTTTTTGTCGCACCGCTGTGCGTGTTCTCAGACCCTTTTCGTCGTCAGTAATGGAGTGGTAACGTAGATGTGTTTAATTAATGAGATCAGTGGTATGTGAGTGCTGTGCACAAGCGTGAGAGTTTTGCATTCGGGCCGCGTTTTAAAAGCGTCTCACGTTCGCTGTTTTGCGGCCTGAGCTGTCCAAGTTGCTGTCGTAGACGTTTCGTTTGGTCGAGGCTGGCGCAAAACAGGTGAGATGTTGTTGGCGATCCCGCAGACTCGCCGCAGGGACGCACAAGGCGTATCCTGTAGTCCATTTGGCGGAATTCGCTTTGACTCCGTGGCCTTTGCGACATTTTGCGAGGTTGAGTCGGCGCGTCGGGTCTGACAAAGCCTATTGCTGCGTTGTCCCCACGCAAAACCACGCTGTCTGTGTATACAATTGTGCACTATTCAGCCAGTAAGCCTATCATTTTCCCTCCAATATTTTGTATATTAATTGTCAATCCCTTTTCTAAATTTCGGGTGTACGAGAATTTATTCTCATCTCGCAGGCTGCCTCATTCCGGCTGTTCTTTCGTTTGTTGCCTTTACTGTTCAAAGTTGATTCGTTACTCAGCTCTGTCGATTCTAAATAGTTTTGAATTGTAGCAATCTAGCGCTGTTATTGTGTTGTAATTCTTTTAGGTCGTTCGTTTTGTAATTTTTGTGTATTTTAAATTGTTTCATTTTTTAGGCTTATGCATTATTGTAATTTTCTGGGGTTTGCAAAACGATTTTTGGTATTGTATTTTGAATTGTTTTCCGCTATGAAGTTGTAATTACTGTGTAAGCATTCCATTCTTGATTTGTTCTTATGCCTTTTTTGAGAGGTATTCCATATTGGGCCTCTGTCACATTGCTTATTTCATCTCAGTGACCAGTAATTCTGTTTAGATTCAAAGTTTGTACAGATGTTTCATTCCTGAATAAATTTGAATTATTTCCCTATTTCAGCTTGTTTGTAAATTGTTTCTTTCCTTTCTTTCAGGTATTTGATGTTGAAATAAATTGGCAAATAAACGTTGAATATTTATCGAGTCTGGGTGTGTAATAATCATGCTATCCTTGATTTTCAAGTTATTTTCCCGCACAAGTTTTCCTCGTTCCTGATCGTAGATTTCCCCACTGGGATTCTCTGCCAATCTGAGGAAGGGTCCAAAGCCTAGGGTTTTTGTGTTAGGCCCGCTCAATCCATTAGGTAATCATTTCCGGTCCCTCTGCCTTTATTACATTCATTTTTGTACTTGAATTCTCCTTGGGCAGTTGTACGTGTTCTATCGTTTTCTCGTGCGTGACAAAAAGTCTCTGGCGACCGTATAAATTAATTTAAATCTTATTTCTCCTCTATATACTTAAATTCGCCATCGAAACATAACACCTGCCACCGTCGCGAGTAAAACCCTAGGACCTCCCGGTCAGAGGCATTGCAGTGACATCAGTTGATGCCCTTTCCTGGTCTGATTTGATCCACTTTCCCGGTCCGAACTGGTGAATAGATAAAGGAAGTCCCTGGGAACGTGCAAATAGGCCTACATTTACGCTCTCCGCTACCGATATTAGTTCGTGCGTGAAAAAATGTTTCGCAGTCATGCAAGTTTTTCCTCTAGCGAAGAAAAATGACGCAACCGTTGTGGGCGAAGTTTTCCACACTCACTGTCAAAGCACTGACCCTGGGGAGGTGACTGCGCTCACTCTTTCGTAGTTAAAGGGGATAACGACGTAACAAAACCACAATTTTACAGTAGAAAAAATAAATGTGTGTAGGATATATTTCACAAAATACATAAGTTGATCCAGGTTCATAAGTAAGAATACTACTTTTATCAATTACTATGTTCAATATTTCACAACATTTTACGCGAGTGTCTACGTTATTATAGTTTATGTAACTGTTACAGTGGAAAAATGATTTATCGTAATGATGATGCATCCTGATTCCACTGTAACAGTGTAAATTGTGAAATTCTCGAAGTCGAATCAATGTTTTGTAAATTTCTATGTTAATAAGACGATGGTTCTCCCAATATAATTATAATGATCAGAATTGAAAGAGAATGTTAACTAAAATGCTTCTAATTGCTCGACATGGACCTATATTCAAATTTTCATGGGACAATTTGGAGTCGTTTTTTTATGAAACGTCGTGAAACTCTGTGCCATTTTCTAGCACCACTAACTTATGTACGATTCTGGAAATTTTCCAAAAATTGTCATTGCAATTTGGCAATTTTTATTTTAAACATTATTTTAAACAATTTTGAGGAATTAGGAACTAATTATTTTCGCTGATGGCTCTTATCACTTCCTCTTCTCTGTAATTTAATTATTGGGCACTACAAATCTGAGAACATAGGAATTAATTTATGTTATTATATTATATAATTGGTTTATAATGTTTTGCATGATTAAAATCGAGCGTTTGGAACGGCAGACTGTTACAATTGTAGTAATAAATGCACTTTTAAAAAATAATTTTCTTTTGCTCATACAATACATAACTAGTACTCACAGAGAAAGTAAAGTGTATTATTATTATTATATTGATTGTGATATTAAATAGGCGCTCTTCTCAGAAATGTACATGCAAACATTGCACTCCACTAATATTGGTACCGATCATAAACTAGTTCTAGTTTAATTCATCTTTGAATTAAAAAACAGGTCTGACAATACACGTGAAACTTAACAGTCGAATGTCGATGCCAATTCCGTACCCGGAGAACACTAATGGGGAGGTCATCGGAGGACCCCAGAGTAAATTGCGACATGATTGAAAATATATAAGAACTATACTGTATCTATTTAACCATAAACAGCAAAGCCTCTCTGAAAGAGTGCCCCTCTCAACGAATTTATTTTTCCTGCAACGGACCCTTAAACCCAATTATCGCATGCAAATTATACCTCTGTTAACAGACCGCCCCCCTCATATAATTTTGACATGACAATACGGGAGAGAAATTACGTGCTGTTTTTAGCGCCACTAGTTTTTTATAATTTTTATAATTGTGTATGTTTTGTATATTTTTCCTAGTAATGCCTACTGTAATTGGGGCTTTGCCCTATTGTGGGTAATTAAATAAATAAATAAATAAATAATAAAGGAGAAAAGGTTGTGTAATCGTCTCAACAACATGATCTTGAATACCTGTCGTAAAATCCACTTTTCACTTCATCAAATATTTGAAATAACTAAATTATATTTTGGAAAATAATTAGAACATTAGGTTCCTGAGAATTAACTTAAATTAGTGAAATATTTAAATAATTACTTTACTTTAAGACAATTTATTGATTTTATTATTTTTTAATTATCAAGAGATCTATGATTTCTACTGGAAAACATTGAAGTGTTACATCAAACGTTAATGTTCATTCTCTAGAGAAAACAATGATGTACACTTTACATAAAGAATCATTTAATCATCTTATCCACTTTTTGAAGACAACGGTTTAACGGCAACGTTGCGACTTAAAATATAATTTGCGGAAAAGGCCATTTAAGCCTTTTCCACAAAGAGCTACGACCATACGCAAGTAAAGAATTATAAAATATCTCAAAAAACCAAATCCGATAGAAAGAATGAAGCTTTTAAAAGAAAATAAATCAGAATGTAATAACTGAAGAAAATTTGAAATTGGAAAATTTCATGTTTCACGATTTTCAGGTCTAGAGCTTCTTTACTATCAAACCGAAGTGCCGCACGTCGCTTCAGTATTCATGTTGTATAGTCTCTTAAAAATTCTTGCTATCCCCTCACTGTTCAGCACTTCTATTTTAATACATCACCGCCCTTCTTGACCTTGTCCCAACTCACCCCATTCCTCCCTATCGTCCCATATCTCGTCCTATCGTCCCAACTCGCCACTCAGAATCCCGATTTACATCACTCTGTTTCCAACAAAAATAAATAAGAAATGTATGCTAAAATTAAATAAAATACTTTTGCTCGCATCAACACTTTAGTGGAGCTTAATATATATCAATACAAAAAAGCAAACTTCCCAACAAAACTCCTCCAATGCTCCACAAGTTTAGCATGAACTTATTTCCACATTGCTTATTCATGACAATTTTCATTCATTCATATCGTTAGTATTCATAATTCATTTCCTCTTAGAATGTGTTAAAATACATTTCCAACTTACTTTTTTAAATATCGTCAATATCAATAAAAACTGTTACTGCTTACCATTCAGAAAAAGATACTGTTCACATTACGCAGTGAATGTAAAATAAACAACCAACCACCAGGAATAAAACACATTTTGTTTTTTGTTTCAATATCGCTTATAGAAATATTCGTTTTTAAGAATGGGTTATACATTTCCAAGTGCCTTAGGCAACACGACAGTTAGAGTTGGAATGTTCTCAGTTCACTTATTTGCTATTTTGCTTTTATCATTAGATAAACTACCATAGTTAGACTGCGTATACTCCAAGGTAATTTTGTAATTTTTACTTTTGAATTGGAAGTACCTCAACAATATGATCTCTAGTGTTGGTCGTAAAATCCGAATTTAAGGCTCTTTCCAGCTATAACTTCCCACATCCACCAGATTAAGGATGACTAGAGCTGTTTCTAAGATGGTTAAGGTTGGTGAGAGGAGATACACTCAATTTTGCTCCTGAAAATCCGGATATCTTGATGGATGGATGGATGTCTGTGCCATGCATAACTCGGTCAGAATTTGAAGCTTTTTAGATGAACCATTGTAAATGCGTCAAGAGTAAGACGTAGTTGCGCCGTTCCGGATCGTCAATGTATTTTAATTTTAGGTACTTTTAATGGTAAAATAATAGATTGAACGCTTATCTTCCATTATTTTGTTCCTTATTTCATTATGTGAGTTGGGAACCGATTTATTGAAAGCAGTCGACATTTCCTCTTCGAGAAATATGTGAGTGTAAGGGAAGAGAGAAGCTATCGCGAGTTTTCGAAGAGAGTGATTAAAAACAAAAATTTGTATGTGAGTAAACGCGATGTCTAGCATTCGTCTGGCACGTATTCTTTCACAAACCAATTTCAATGTTATAATTTCATGGTTTATTACAGTGCACTTAAGGTTAGGTGAGAGAGCGGAATTTCTGTCATTTCCCTATCAGCTTCTCAGGTGGCTCAGCACATCATGCTATACTGCGCTTTTCTAACTTTGCCTCTCAAGGCCCGTCTTCACGATGGAATATATTACGGTATTTCGCGTCTTTCTCAGTCGTGTCACTAGATATCATATGATCGCGACCGTATTGCGAACCGTGCTTGCGATTCATGCAACTTCTAGCGCGGCGACCGAGAAAGAAGCGAAATGCCGTGTGATGTTCCATCGTGCCATAGGGCCTTGAGAGGCAGAGTTAGAAAAAGCACAGTATAGCTTTCTGTTCAAGCGGTTGCCGCGTTCAATTCCCGACCAGGGTAGAAATGAAGTGTAGCTTTCTAATACAAAGTCTCGGTTTCTATAGCCGTGTAACGAAATAAACCTCATAAGCTAAATACGGTGATGAGAATACGTCTTGCTAGCCAAATGTGTCCCTCACAGCCCATTATGGAAAGGAGAGGATCCAGCCGATCATTTTGGAGGGGGCCATCGATAGATTATTGGTAAGTAATGCCCCCTGGCCTCAATTGCCCCCCAGGATCCGCCAGTGCTTGTGGATAATAAACACAGGCCCAGGGCCCAGGGGAACACCGCTAGCTGGCAATAGTCGGATTAATATGGCCCTAAATAACAAATGCACACATACATTTCCCTACAGCTACATGTACAAATCTTGGTAAATCAAAATCCATTAATTTTCAGAAAGATGTTGAACACTGGGTTTTAGTGAATAAGCAATTGTATCATGCTAGAATCTGTAAACTTCCTTTATTTCTTTAGTAATTCCGTACTTAATAGTGAACGACATGAAATATTTTGGGTTTTCTATTTTCCGCATAGTAAATACATAGAACTTTTTCGAACTTTTCTACAGCTATATAACTTCTAAATTTTCTAACTTTTCTAAACATATCTAATTTTTTGTGAGCATCTTTGCTGCTCAAAATTTGAAGATATGCCTTAACTTTCCAAGACTTTTTCAACCATATTGATTCTTGTGTCTTAATGGTTTCTGCAGAAATGGATTTGCAGAGAGATCTTTAAATTTACTTTTTTAAATAACGCAGTAAGTTGAGTAATAACACGCAGAGGAGGAAACATATAGTTACGCTGCGCATTTTGACTAGTTTATTGTGTAGCAAAAGTATATTTTGGACTTAATTTTTGCATCGCAACTACGCTCTTTGATTCCTGGTCTCTCAAAAGTGTTTGTGCCAAAGGGAGCAATCACTTCAGTTATACCAAATTTTTGTGTCGCATATTATTTTAAACAACTTCACTTTTATAAAATAGATTTATTTTAGATAGTTTATTTTTAATTAACTAGCCTCAATTCAAGTGCAAAAGTGTGTACATTTACAGGGTTCGCTGTGAAACATTATTTTACATCATGGTATCAAGATTTGAATTTTTGGCGGAATCATTGCACTCAGTGCGAGTGTTTGTGAAATGTGCGACGAACTGCAACTTCTCTCCTTAGCTGGCAAAAGAGAAGTAGTACAAAGCTATCTGAGAATGAGTTGTTGAGCAAGAATGTCAATTAGCTGGTGAAAACGTGTGATGTTGTCTGCGAGCGGCATCCGCCGTCCGACCGTGCCCGTCCCGCGCCCCGCCCCCCCTCTCGCCAAGCCACGAATCCAGAGCGCCCGACACGCGCCAGGCACGACGGGAATGCGGCAAGGCGCGACGCGGCGCGGCGCAAAGGGTTTTCCCCAGAAGGGCGCTCGAAGGGCGGCCCCGTCCCCGCCCCGCCCTGCGCTGCGAAGGAATCTTCACCTTAGTTTAGATTAGATAATAGTCCATTAAGAAACGATGATGTAACAATGGTACTAATGCACGAGTGCGATATTACGATACGAGCGAGTATCGTAAACTTCACACTAGTGTAAGAATTCCCATTTCATCGAGTTTCTACGACTTTTATAAGTTCAACTATTAAACTGAATCGTTTCGTGGCAGTTGCCACGCAGGTTTCAGCCAAAGCCACCTAGCGGACAGCTCCTTAACCCTACCCTCGCATGCCTGCCCGCAGGTGGATCTGGCGCGCCTGCGAGGGAGCACTGCGCTAGCCAAATAGCATCAAGTTAAATTACGATCCAATTTAGTAGGAAATTACTACTAGTAAAAAATTAAAACTGAAAAGCATAGTGTAATTTTAATTACACAATCGAACGAAACATTCATTAGAACGAGTCTCAATGATTAAATATCAATACTTGGTTTGTAAACTTCTCTGTGGTTGGTCATGAACTCTGTATCACAATGAAATCTGTATCGAACTGAGTATCATTATGATAAATGGTCGCACCCAGTCAAAAGACAGCTTTATATAATAGAAGTACAAAATGTGTATAAACTGTCAATTGGGTATAACCGAGTAGCAGTTAATTGCGTAAAATAGGAATATAATTTCAAATAATAATAATAATAATAATAATAATAATAATAGTATGTAGACAGTCATCAAGATGACCCTCTAATGATGCAGGTCATGAAATCTGACCGAAGAATGGGAAAAAGAGGCATTGTTAGTGTAGCTAGAAGCATTGCGAAAAAAACTAGGCAAGACACGTCGAATAACACAGACACTGAACTTCTGATGCTGGCTAAACATGAAGTGTAAAACCCAAAAAATGTTAAAAAAAATCGTGGAGAGACAAACCACTCCACGGACAATACCTAAAAAGACTGGACATGGTGCAGATCAATAAGATCAATCATTTATGTGGCTTAAAAGGGAAGAATGAAGCCAGAATCGGAAGCACTTGTAATAGCTGCCCAAGATCAGGCCTTGAGAACACGACATTATGATAAAGCGGTTCTCAAAATTTCCCAAGATGATAAATGCCGCATTTGCCTGGAGCAAGTAGAAACCTTTGATCATATTGTCTCAGCTTGTCCAATCCTAGCAAAGACAGAATACCTGAAAAGACATGACAGGGTGTGTAGCTACCTCCACTGGCAGATCTGTACCGCCCTCGAAGTTCCGAACACATGCCCCATAGTGGTACGAACACTCACCAAAACCGGTGACGTCTGTTGGATTGTGTACGATATTGTACGACCAACAAATTCAAACTGATCGCACGATAGCGGCAAACAAACCGTGATAGTCATCCGGGATTTGGAGAACAAATCGTGTTTACTTGTCCATGTTGCTGTACCTTGCGATCAAAACGTCGTTACCAAGGAGGCAGAGAAACGTCTTAAATACGAGAGTTTGGAAATCGAGATCAGCCGAATGTGGGGCGTAAAAGCACAAGGTCGTCCCGATAGTTATCGGAGCTCTGGGATTTGTTCCGCAAAATTTGAGTAAGAACTTGTCTAAAACTCCCAGGTAATTCAAAAGACTGGGAAGTGCAAGAAATTGGTTTATTTGGAAACAGACCACATTTTGCGTAAAGTATTGTAGAGGCACTGACAGTCAACCGGATCTGCTCCTTAGGTAGCTGGTTGCAACCTGGAGTAGATTTTATATTCAGCCGAATCATAATATCTTTAGTCGTGATGTAATGGAATATAATAATAATAATATTAAAATAATAATAATAATAATAATAATCCACCTAGGGAGTACACGACCTTGCAGTTGGTGGTGGAGCTTGAGCACCCCCATGAGCCTGAGAGCTATGTCAGTGGTAGCCTAGCTACTGGTTAAGGGTCTCCCTTGCTGAATAGGTTGAAGGTGAGAGGTCAGACGAAGAAGAACTCCATTTTGAGGAGAGTGAGAAGTAAGTAGACAGGGAAAGGTCATGAACCTTTGGACTTCCTGTTATCGGCCCATTGAGGGTACAGGAGAGAAAGAGGGTTGGGCACACCCGGCCACTGATTAGAGTGGAGGCCCGAACCTTGGCATTACCCAGCGAAGGAGGCTGCCTTCAGCAGTCAGTGAAAATCCCGTAGGGTTTAGTAATGCCGACTGGCGATCGGAGGGACCCCTGCTGGGCCCTGCGGGGGGATGCCCCGAGGCCACTATGGGTCGCAGTAACGGATGGCAGGAAACAACCCTAAGGTTAAGTGTGATCTGTGAACTCGAATTTGCTACCTGCGAATCTTCACTTGAAACCAATGAGCAAAATGGATAGAACAAGCAATGTAATGAACCTTAACGTGCCTTGTTCTACCAATGTCCCATACTGCTCATAAAACCAGCTAATGTCACCTTGTCGACACTGGCTATCCCACGGATGTTAGTCCCAGGACCCAGAGCCGGCAGTAGATCGAAGCCATCGTCAGACATGTACACGGGATGAACTAAAGGAGGTGATGTGGTGCTTTTACTATGCAAAACGAAAAATGGGGGCTCAAAATAGAAGTTTTTAAGATTGGAGAGAGCGGAACCCAGATATGAGACCTACCCAAGACTAAAAGAAGCTTGCCAGTCAACGACGATACATACTCAGCAGTGGAAAATTCATAGCAGAACAACTTGCGGACTCCAGAGAAACGCAGAGTATGTTCTTCGATCAAACTATCCATATGACGAACATTTAGAACCATCTAATATCCCTGAAAACGATGGTCCCCTTGAAGGTCATCTCTTCCAAATGAAACATCCGTCAGTGGTGAAAATTCATCTGGCCATGAGTCACACGATAAGGACATGATGCGGTACCACCTCCGACGCGAGATCGAACGAGTTCGTCTACTTCCATTCGAATCTCGTGCACCGTTTAGGAGAATTTACGAAAATGCTAAAGCTAAGAGAGTGATAGAAACAGCGAATTCTGTCTTAAATGAGGTTGTACAGACCGCAAGTAGAGATAAATATTACTGAAAGCTATCACATCGCGTGTGCAACTGGATATCTAGTATCTCAGATAACCTTGGGGCCAACCAAGAACACCAATGGCAAGACAGCCAGACAAGTAAAAAGCTGCGTACCTCCATGGATGAAAAGAATTATGAAACGGATGCCGACACACGGCATGAAATATCACTCCTAGTCCAGCATCTTCTAAGTCAAACCACACGTAAAAAGTTCAACAGAAAATACTCCATTGTTGAACAAAAATACCTAATTGACAATGACCAACAAGACCAATGGTCGCTGAAAAGCTAAAAGAGAAAATCAAGCATGGGCTCAACGAATAAGACGGTACAAACGTAGAGATTTCCGTGTACAGAACGACTGTTTGAAACAGACGCGAAGAGATTCTATCGCAGTCTGACTCAAAACCGAATGGCAATGATGCCACTCCTTCAAAGATGACGTCGAAACTTTTGGGCAGGAATCTGGGAGGAAACCAGGTCCTCCACAAAGAAGCATCGTGGCTCCAATCTGAAGTTGATGCTGCCAATGGACTCGTGGGAAACAGTGGAACATGTTCAAGGATTCTCGAAAGAGGACTATGGCCAAACAATTAAGAATATGGAAAACTGGAAGTCCCCATGGATTGATAGATCCAGATTTTATTGGATTAAGAAATTAACAGCGTAAAATTCTCATCTAGCAAAGGCTGTTAATAAAATTTTAGAAAATCCAAAGGGATCTTTCCGAATGGCTCACACGCGGCATCACGTATCTGCTACCAAAAGAGGGATACAGCTCTTTGGCGAAGACTACAGCCAATCACATGTCTGCCAGTACTGTACAAAGTTATAACTGCAAGCCATAGCTGACAAAATGTACAGACATCTAGAGAAGGAATCATCTATAGCCAGCTGAACAAAAAGGATGTCGAAGAGATTCTTATGGCTGTAAGGAAATCTTGCTACTGAGTAAAGTCATCTTGAATGATGTAAAGAAACGAAAACGTAATTTGAGCATGGCTTGGATTGACTACCAAAAAGCCTTTGATAGTGTACCATACGATTGGATTTTGAAAACCTGAGATCTATTAATTTCATCCTAGACTTGTTGAGTTTTTGCAAGGCTAGTATGAAGTCGTGGAGCACCAGGTTACTAATCCACCGCAGAAAGGGAGTAGTAGAAACAAGAAGTATTCAGTATGTTCTTGGCTGTCCGGGATGAGCCGCGTCTCTCAGTCGGTTTCGCTGACGTTTCGGCCATCTTGCTGTGGCCTTCTTCAGAGCTATACTGCTGCCGAGAGGTTTTTTCAATTTCCCCCCGCCAGTAACCCTGGCGGGGCGGGAATTTATTACAAATTGGGGCGTACATTTTCGCTCCAGCTGTCATGCTTATGGAGCTAGTGGGAGGGCGGAATAACTTAAATAAACTAACTAAAACTACTTAATATTAACTTAAATCTGCTGCCGAGAGGCTAGCGTGTCGCATAGATATAGGACGGATGCAGGAGCTGATAGGTCGCGGCGGCGACCAATGGGAGGAGGGCAGGTGGCCCGCGATTGGCGGAGAGGGAATGGAGCGATACTGGGAGAACTGATAATGTGGGGGGAGGGAGGGTGGTTGGAAAGGGGAAGAGGATAGAAAAATGAACAGGATAGACATCTGGAAATTGCATCTGCGTGGTCGGAGACGGGAGAAAAAGCCGAAAGAGACCGGGCGAATAAGCAGCCACGTCATTGGCCGACCGCGGGGGTGTGTCTCCGTGGGGCGCGACCGTATTGGCGGGGAGCGCCGACCCGCCTCCAGGTGTTGCTAAGGCGGAGCCCATCGTCTCTGTTGAGGTTTTCGGTGCCTCCTGGAGATTTCCAAGGCCTCTTTGATCACACGAGGCCACCACCGGTCTTCAATAGATAGAGTGCGAGTCTCGTGGTAATTGACGAGGTGGCCGGTTTCGGCGGCGTGGTGTGGGCTAAGGCCCGACTTTGTGGATGTATGTAGCCGGTCATGTCGCATGTGTTCCCGCATCCGCTCTTCTACCGTGCGCCCGGTTTGGCCTATATAGACAAGCCACAACTGCATGGGATTTCATATACGCCGGCGTCTTGAAGTGGGTCCGGGCGGTCCTTCACCTGGACCAGGCTCCCTCCGATTTTATTGCGCGCATGAAACACGGGGCGGATATCGGCCCTGCGCAGCAGTCTACCAATCTTGTCCGTGACCCTTTGATATAGGGTAACCGGCTGTCTTGCGGGTGGACTGGAGGGCTCGTTCCGTTCGCTCGATGTAGAAGAATCGAACCTCGATAGCGCACGATGCACGGCGGAACCGCTGTAACCATTGGCCAGGAAGGTCTCTCTGAGGAATGCTTTTTCCGACTCAAGGCTATTGTGGTCACATATCAGGGAGGCGCGGTGAGCAAGGGTGGAAAGGACACCACCGTTTCGTGGCAGGGTGGTGGTGTGAATCAGCATGTAGGTAACGATTTGGTGTGGGTGGGTTTCCGGTAGACAGAATGGCCGAGTGTGCCATCAGGACGCCTGGTTACTAAGACATCCAGGAAAGGGAGCTGTCCGTTCTGTTCCGTTTCCATGGTGAACTTGATGCGCGGGTGGATGTTGTTGAGGTGCGCGAGGAAGGTTCCGAGGGAATCGGTGCCATGGGGCCAGATGACGAATGTGTCGTCGACGTAGCGCAGCCAGAGCGACGGTTTTAAGTGCGCATTTTCTAAGGCCTGCTCTTCAAATGCTCCCATGAAAAGGTTCGCTACCACCGGGGATAACGGTGAGCCCATAGCGGTGCCTTCTGTTTGGGCGTAGTACTCTTGCCTGTATTGGAAAAAGGTTGTCGATAGGCAGATCTCGGTGAGTTTGGCCCACTCCCTCGGAAGATGATGTCGTAAGAGGTTGTCTTCCACGATCTTGATGGCGTCACCGACGGGACCATGGTGAAGAGGGAGGTGACATCGAAGCTGACCAAGATGTCATCAGGCCCTATTCTAGTGGAGGGGATAAGTTCGATGAAATGTTTGGAGTTGAGGACGGAAGACGGCATATGGTCGGTGAGAGGTTTCAGTTTTCTGGCCAGGAAACGAGCTAAATGTTGGGTAGGTGAGTTGATAGCACTTACTATTGGGCGCAGAGGCACTTCGGGTTTATGGATTTTGGGTAGGCCATAGATGCGGGGTGTGCGATGGTTGTTGGCGAACTTCAGAGTTTTCTTGTCTTCGTCGCTGATGGAAGAAGCTTGATTTATCGGAGCTCTGCAATTTGTTCCCCAAAATTTGTGTGACAACTTGGCTAAACTCCCAGGCCATTCAAAAGACTGATAGATATTGCTTTATTTAGAAGTATTTGCTTCGAGTGTGATTGATTCCTTATTCCACATCATAGGCATTCAAACAAGCTAGTTTATGTGTCTTATTATGTGTTTCTTGTTAACTTTTTGGCCAAAATGTCTTTATGGTACTTTCAAGAAACTCTCAGATAAAGTAAATGGTTCTCTGATTGGTGTGAAACGGAATGCACAGGCGATAAACTACTATTTCTTGACGAACTCCGTTGCAATTATTGAAGGGCTGACCTGAATAAAGATGCAATCAACAAAATT
The DNA here is from genome assembly GCA_031308135.1 of Acheta domesticus. Lineage (NCBI taxonomy): Eukaryota > Metazoa > Arthropoda > Insecta > Orthoptera > Gryllidae > Acheta > Acheta domesticus. The sequence goes on from JAHLJT010002686.1 coordinate 45,120, forward strand.
GGAAAATTTAATATGTAATTCGAAGAAGGGAATAATATCGATGGTTTTATTGTGCCACATGTTTTCCCGATACGTGCAATAATTTGCTGGTTACCAGTCGTTTAACATCACATTTTGTGAAAATAAAATCCAGCAAAATAAAAATTACTGTTTTGTTAATTTTTTAAACACATTAAACACGTTGAGTAAGAATTGAGAAAATTGGTAAGGGGAGGTTTTTCAAATGTTTCATTTTAAAATGCTTGTTTTATAAAATAAAACACAAAAATAACAAGTTTTATCTGTTACGTGTGTTAGTCAATAAAAACAACGAAAGATACGTTTTTAGAAAAAGTTATCGTCCCAAAACTCAGTTTCTGGCTACTTTTTCCTGTAAGTAAAAGTTATTAGAAATTTAAAAGAGTAAATGATAAATAATAGATCAAAATAATGTAGGAGATTTGTTTTCAATATGATTGATCAAAAAATAACACAGTTTTGAGAATAAAAAGTTGCTGATCAATAAAACTGCTTAAAAAGATGTTTTATAAATCGATATTGTCTGCAGTAAGACTTAATGCTTATAATGAAATGATGATCTGACATTATCCGTAGATTTATCATAATTATCTATTAGAAAGGGAAAGGAATAAATAATTCATGGTTTGGACGTTGTGTAACCTCTTCCCACAGTGAAACAAAATTAAATGTTTACGAAATTATAATCTGATTTTAACATTTATTAACGATACTAGTGGTAAAAGTGAAATTTTGTTTTGCGAGTAGAAAATGTGACACAAAGCCAATATCGCGCAATGGCGCAATCCCACGAGCAAAACAAAATCACTTTTACCAAATGCGTAATACACTCTTTTTAGAGAGCCTTACTGACTTTCCTTTAAAATTTCGTTTAACTCTAATTCAAGTGTGCAAATCAATTAATTATGTACCAAGTTGCATTATTACGTTCAATTGTAGATGAAAGGGACAAAAGTATATTTTCTTACATTCACAGTTGTATTTGAATTTTTAGCATCGTCTGATTTTTTTTAAGCTAGCGCTAAATATTGAATTTGTAGAACGCTGTGCTTGCTCTAAAGGAAACTGCCGCTTTTACTAGTGGCTGTCTCAAGAAAGTATTTTTCATTTGTGTTTTTCTCCTAAGACGGACTTTTCAGATAATTCTCAAACCTGCTGTTATTTTAGAGAAAGAATTAATAATTCGCAGACAGTTTGAATGAGTAGAAGTTTTCCAAAAGATTCTAGGTTATGTTTATAATCTAATCTTTGCTAATGTTTAATAAAATAACACATTGAAATATAGGGATAAAATAATAAACAATCAAAAGCAAAAGAAATTTTCCCTTTAAAAAGGTGTAACGATCCTTGAGTGCATTTCACATTTCTGTGATTAATTAAAAATATATTTATGTAAAAAACAGGATTATTAGGTATAAGCTTTATTCTACAATTGGGCAATATGTTACCCGGTGGCAGAATGCATAAACATGAAAGTACAATCACAATTACAAATTAAAACAATGAGCAGGCGAATAAACCAGTTCCTTTGTACTTGCATGGAAAGATCAGTTTGCACTCGGCACCTAGTGCCTTATTGTTAGGCCGAAAGATACATATACGTGTTATAAATCATTCTTGAAATGAAAGCGTTCTTATTGTGTTGACTTCATTGTTCGGAAAATGGGAAATCTGTCAACGATAAATGAAGTTTCTAATTCAAGTTACATAAAAGTATACTCTAATAAAACTCCATTTTTCTTAAGTTAAGAAATTATGTTATTAGCACTATATTATATTTTCAGTTATTTGTTCATATTTCTTTACCTCGAGACATATTCAGTGCCACGTGGTTCCCACACATTTATCGCTGCTTTCCGGATCTATGTCGCTTTTCAGAGATTTTCTTAATCAATGGCATTGGACATACGAGAATGGATTATCTCACCTTCGCCTGACAATGAGAACACAATAGGGAGGGAAGGATCACTCGCAGCCCGTGGCCTGTATTCTATGGTCTCTATTCTATGATTGACAGGGGAGCTTCAGAAGCTGTAGCTTCATACAATATACATATTATACATACATATACTAGCGATGTTTACAGCTCTATGTTGGCCGTTTATCGCATCCAAGGCGCCATTTTGTTTTGTCATGCCAATAGTGTTGTAACATATCTCTTCTTTCCATTGCCACTGTTACAACCATCCTTCCAGTTCACTCTTGGCCGTCTTCTTTTCCTCCGTCTTGCTGGTGTCCAGTTATAAACCTTTTTGGGCAGTCTTTCTGAATCCATCCTTTGCAAGTGGCCGTACCATAACAATCTTTTCTTTTCAACAACATCAGTTAAACATGACATAAACTCCTGATTGAGGTTTTCTGGGTTTACTCAATCGCTTAAGGCGTATGCCGGGGTGGTCCCTAGTTTTGCTCTCCCAGATGTAAATGTACAGCTGGCCCTCCCCCTCTTAAAATATTATTTCTCTGTATTAATGTAGATTGAGTGGTTAGGCGGAAGAGCAGGCCCTATGGCCTGAGCCTCGCCATTAATAAAGGCATTTTTATTATTATTATTATTATTATTATTATTATTATTATTATTAAACATCCTTCTATATTTAATCGCCTTTTTGTAGTCTCTGTTTTTACATGATCAAGCAGCGTGTCTCCACAGCATCTTCTCCAAAAACTGTTTTCAACACTATTAATCCTCTTTTTCGGAGCTTGGTTTAGTACCCAAATTTCAGAGCCATATGTTACTGTGCTCTCCACCAAAGATTTAAACAGTTGGATTTTTGTTTTAGTTCTAATGTCCTTACTCCAAAGTAGTGGGTTTAATTTGCTGATTATCTGTCGACCTTTTCCGATTTTTGATAAAATATCGGCTTGATCCGTACCTTCTTCATTCAGAATTACTTCTAAATACTTAAAATCTTTTACATTTTTGATCTTAGAACCCTCTAGAATTAAATCTTCCTGTACCTTCATACAACATGAGTGTATTATTTGGTTACTTTTTTAAGTATTTATTTCAAGTGTTTATTTTCACGTCCCGGGAACACGTGCGTAACCTGTCAACGTCACTCCCTTCCAACCGCAACTCTCAATCACCAACTTCTTTTGATCGGAACATAGGGAGCTGTGTCTGTTTCATCATCAGTTTACAATAGTTTTAATTTCAAATTTCAAAAACGTAGGTCAATTATTCAAGTTATTGTACATTAAACATTTCATTCCCTTCATATGAGTCCATATTTCTTCAAAATATCCGACGCGCGAATGGTTAAGACGCCATCTACGAGCTGCGAGGTTTGGGGATTGGTCTTGAGCACGGATGTTTCTTTTTCCTATACTCATAACTTATTAATAATTAATCAGAAAAGTAAACGAATTTCGTCTGAAGGGTGGTCATAATGTAAAAGTTTTAAGTACTAATGTATCTTTTAATCCTCGAAAAACAAAATTGTCGAACGAGAATCGATTACTGAAAGAGCTCATCAGTAAATTATTTGTCATCACTGCTAAATTCTATCATCAACTTTTGTAAATTGAAAAAATAGAACGGTATAAGTTCTTTTAAAATATAGAGCAATGTTCCCGACTAGAAATATGAAGAGGAAAGAAATGGAATCTGGAAGTCATAACGGAAAGGTTTTTCGGAATTGATTACTGAAAAGGGCATTAAACACATTGCAACATTTTCTTTGCGACACATTTTAAATGTCGAAATATTAAATGTAAAAAGAACTATTTTACTCGTAGAAAATTTCCATTTATTATTAGACAAAGGAATTTCCTACAGTCTGCTTCAAAAGAATTCAGAAATTGGGTAACAAGCTACTTAAAACTTTACTAGCTTGGAAATGTATGCTAATAGCAAAAAGTACAAGATTCAGATCCGTTGTGCTTTTATTTACCAATCAGCGTGACGTAAGACATGCAACCAACAAGAGAGCAGCCAAAGAAGAAACGACGCAGATCAACGGCAGGGCTACGGGCGCTCATTAATATTTCATTAACGCCCACAAAGGAGGGAATTAGACCGCGCCTCACTTAATGCACTTAGGCTCCCAAAGCCCATCGCTTCGCAATGAGCCAATTTGCATTATCAGGAAATGGTTCTCGAAACGCTTCCTTCATTCTACAGCGTTTCGTAACTGCTTCTTCCGTGATACCATATTTACTAATACCAAGGCTTTCTGTATTTTAGCATTTTGTTAATTTTTCAAGAACGTAGATTTTGGGGATCTAAACACTATAAAAAAAGAAACTTCTGTTGAATATAATTTGCATTTACATTCTAAAATGAGGTATTCGATTCTTTTTACGAGAGAGATTCGATAATGTTCACAGTTTTTTGGGAGAAAATTAGAATAAAAATATCCTGGTAATACAGATTAGCATTCTATGTGCTCATTTAACTTGGAGAAAATAATATAGTCCAAATACATAAGTTATAACAACACAATACTTATGTAATACATACAATATGTAATACAACAGTGTGTCTGTACCTTTGATGTACATTTCATATATACGGTTTATTTTAATTAACTCGAAACAAGTACATTGCAATTCCTGAAGGTATTGTAAATTATGTTTAAGGTACATCAATAACGATATTAAAAGCAAATAAAATTACTTCGTATCTGCCTTCATTCAGAGGCCTAAAGCATGTTTAAACTTTTCTCCTATGTTGTGTATGTATTTTGCATTTTAGGGTTGGATTGATCAGATTTTTGCCGGCTAGCGGTCTTTTCAAGCCTGGGACCTATTTTTAGTATTTATTACTCACATCGTGAAGTAAGTAAGACATGTGGCGATCATGTTCTCAGATTCCCTTGTGTAGTATACTTACTCTTTTTGAGCTTTTCTTTGTCATACAGCGATAGAAACTGAGAAGAATGTAATGGTAATCTACAGTTTTATTTTATCTCCGACTATAAATTGAAATTTGTAGCCCAGAAAGCTTGCACGCTGTCCATGATCCAACCATAGGGCTATTTTTCTTCTTCATGATTAGGTAAATATGACTTGAAGCCCTTTATCTTCGAGGAAACGTGTAATATTGTATTACTCGTATTTATTGTGATGTATTTTACATTTTGACTTAGTGTCACTGAGCTATTGAACCACCCGAAATAATGAAGATGAACGTTTTCCCCCGCCTAGTTCACCCAAATCCATCCGACTGGTTCTGCTCCGTCTTGACAGTAGAAACGCTAATGCAGCGTTTTTACTGCATAAGTTCTTTCAAATTAAAATTAATACTGTCTCATTCAGTGGGTGTAAAGTGATCTTAACACAAGATTGTGGGGTCATGGTAAATAACAAGTTCACAGACACAAGCTATAGGTCATTTACCATGTTCTTTCGAATATTTTAAAAGTTTCCACGGCTCTAATGTGTTCCAAATTGAGACATCTGTTTGAACTCGCATCTGTCCCCGACGACATAGCCGCAGCCAGTGACCACAACACAGTCCCACTGGTCGTGACGAGTGCTTATATTGGCCCCCTGCCACAATTGAAAACGCAAGCTCACAATTGAAAACGCATGAATAATCGTGTAAGATCCACGAAACGCACAGACGCATCGGTCGTCTCTCGTACATTACAATTTAGTCTAGGCTAAGATTTTGCGTATAACTCGAGGATTCCAAAAACGAATCACTCTGAGGCCCTCCAACTCGTTCCTTGTCGTGACTTTTGGCAACAGTTACGCCACAGCTTCAGCGCTTTGCGTCAGGAAGTGCAATTTCTTGGGACCCTGTGTCAGCCTTCCTTCACCAGTGCGGCTGGCAATTTCCGCCAGCAGTTCTGACCCCCTAGAGCCGAATTGTTTCTACAGCATTGTTTGGTCTTGACAGAGAGGGTCTTCCGGGGACGACTGTGGCTGTCGCGTTTGGCAGCAGAACACTACAACTCTCCTCCAGAATAATATCAATCGCTGTGGCCCCATAGTATTCATACGTAGGTTTTTATTTCTTGGCGCTTGGGATCTTGTCTTCACGTTGGAATATCTCACGGTATTTCGTTCTCCGTCGTGCCGCCAGGAGTTGTATGATCGCGACTGTATCGAGCAGTACTGGTGATCATGCGTCTCCTATCGGTACGACAGAGAACGACGCGAAATACCGTGAGATATTCCATCGTGAAGACAAGACCCCACGCGCCAAGAAATAAAAACCCAAGTATAGGTTGGTAATTTTTTATATGACATTTTTTTCATCGTGATCGCTTGAGTGCCTGGGACCTCTACTTGTTTGCAGGCTTGCGCCTTTTTCACAGGATGCTGCCGCCTTACTGTTCAGGGACGGCCGGGGGGCCCGAAGGCTGCGGACTTCACTTTTTTTGTCTCACGAATTTATGACTCCCTTATTCAGAACAGCAATGAGTGTAATATAATAAAATGTAACAGCACATTTAGAAAAAATGTGCATAGGATTCTATTAAAGCAAAACAGAAGTGAAGTTATTTTCACCTTTCTTTGTATTTCTTCTGTTAATGAGTCTGTTATATTCATTAATGATAGATGTGAGATGCGTGATGTAATTCATGAATTTGGATATCCTCATTTGAATGTTAAATCCATATTTTCCGAACTCATTCAACATGCACTTCCGCCAAAATACAATCTCAGTTTAATTATATTTCTCATTATGAATGTACCTCGTGTATTACGTCACAACGACTCGTTCTCATTGTAATTTATTGCAGACCGCACGCAAATACATTGGTTACCCGTTCACCCCATGTTCAATTGCTGGTTCATTAATTTGCCTATACACCATTGCATTTACGTTAGTATTAATATCATTAACTATGCAAACCAGGATAATAATGTATCCTGGAATTTGTGTGTTATCTTTAAAAATTAATTAAACGTAATTAGGCACTTCGCAAAAAAGAGTATTTTACCAACGACACTGAATTGACACTGAATTTATATTGAATTAATATAATTTGGAGAAGACAAAATTATGAAAATATACTAACATACAAAAAAATCTTACATTTATCCTTTTATCGTATCGGTTGAACTATGCAGTGTTGTCATTGATCAAAATCAATAGAAACAATATTATTTAAAAAATCTATTACATTTTTATAGAAAACGCGCATGAAATGGTCGCATACAACGGTTTAGTTTGTACGCGTGGAAGGGGAGTGAAAAATGTTTTTGCGACCGTTTATTATACTTTAAAATAATTTTTATTGATCAAAATTAATCCCTCACATTGACCAAAGGAGAAGCATTAATCATGCCTGCCGTATTGAACGTGCTGGTAAACACTGTAAGTCCCAAGAATATATGAGAATACTTCACTTCGCGACATTTTATGCTCATTCCTAACACAAAAGGAATCAATCCGTAGTTGATGTTTGAAAACCGTGTGTTTACCGCTGCACAACCCTAAATTGAATTTTCAATATAAATTTGATTGAAGCGCTTCTTGCAGCTGAAATCCAAGATGACATTAGAAAGTCACTTTTCGATGAATATAATTTTGTCAGACATTTCTCGGGAATATTTTGCTCAACCTTTGCCGTATGCATAATAATATGAATGCTAAGAACAGTCGAACTCCTAATGTTTGATAATCGACCCAATTCAGTCTGAATTGGGTGGACCCTCGCGTTATATAGCTATCAGATCTTTCCGTCACTTTTAATTTACTGAGGGTACTTGTCTTCGATTATAAGAGACTAACGGGTAGATTTAATATTGGTACGTTGATGTACGCTGTACTCCTTTCAATTGCATTTATTATACAGTTGGATGGATGGTCTTTATGTAATATAAAAACCCATAATGACGAAGATGAATTATTAAATCATTTTACTTGAGAGTACAAGAGAATATTTGAGGTTCGTTCATTAATTTTTTATACTATTTGGATAGTAAGAGGCCTTCACTAAAACCTTAGTGCTTGCTGGTTTCAGTCACTTGATTTTTTTACATTTGAACACCGATTTAGACGCGTTCTGAAGTTGGAGTCACCATTTGATCATTATATCATGAAATACTTACGCTTAAGTCGTGAGGCTTCCACTCCGCCCCCTCCCGTCCCAGCCCCTTCGATAGCTGCCTTGCTGCGAGCGCGTGGTGAAGCGGGTGGCGGGGGCGGGGTGTGCCGCAGGTACATGGCGATCGTGCGTCCGCTGCGGCACCGCATGTCACGTCGGCGCGCGCGCCTGGCGCTGGCCGCCATCTGGCTCTGCAGCGCGCTGCTGGCGCTGCCCTGCGCGCTCTACTCCACCACCATGACCATGCGGTGAGTTTGCATTGCGCTGCTGGCGCGCTCTACTCCACCACCATGACCATGCGGTGAGTTTGCATTGCGCTGCTGGCGCGCTCTACTCCACCACCATGACCATGCGGTGAGTTTGCATTGCGCTGCTGGCGCTGCCCTGCGCGCTCTACTCCACCACCATGACCATGCGGTGAGTTTGCATTGCGCTGCTGGCGCGCTCTACTCCACCACCATGACCATGCGGTGAGTTTGCATTGCGCTGCTGGCGCGCTCTACTCCACCACCATGACCATGCGGTGAGTTTGCATTGCGCTGCTGGCGCTGCCCTGCGCGCTCTACTCCACCACCATGACCATGCGGTGAGTTTGCATTGCGCTGCTGGCGCGCTCTACTCCACCACCATGACCATGCGGTGAGTTTGCATTGCGCTGCTGGCGCGCTCTTCTCCACCTTCATGACCATGCGGTGAGTTTGCATTGCGTTGCTGGCGCTGCCCTGCACGCTCTACTCCACCACCATGACCATGCGGTGAGTTTGCATTGCGCTGCTGGCGCGCTCTACTCCACACCATGTCCATGCGGTGAGTTTGCATTGGCTGCTGGCGCGCACTTCTCCACCTTCATGACCATGCGGTGAGTTTGCATTGCGTTGCTGGCGCTGCCCTGCACGCTCTACTTCACCACCATGACCATGCGGTGAGTTTGCATTGCGCTGCTGGCGCGCTCTTCTCCACCACCATGACCATGCGGTGAGTTTGCATTGCGCTGCTGGTGCTGCCCTGCACGCTCTACCATGACCATGACCGTGAGGTGAGTTTGCACATTAACGCTGTAAGATATATTTTTCTTCAAGACCTCTTAGTCTCCGTCACTTTTTCTATACAGGGTGTGTCCGGAAAGTAATGCAATATTTTTTAATTAATATATTGATTGAAGATATTGTCACAAACGTTTAATACATTTCGAGGTGGTTCCCTTGGGCATCCATTCACTTTTCCCAGCGACTCTATCACGCACGGCAAGCGTCATGGAAGGCTTCAAGGGGGATAAATCGGCAAGGGCCCTCGTCACAGCATCTTGGATGACATCAATCGATCCAAACGGATTCCTTTCGAGACGATTTTGATTATCAGGAAAAGAAGTCTGCCGGAGCCATGTTCGGACTGTAGGGATGTTGGGGGAGTTTTTTCAAGTTGTGCTTCACCTGGAACCCCTTGGGAACAAGCTTGGCACACTCCTTAATAACGTCTAATTAATCGGTAACTTGATTAATCACCTTGAACAATCCATTGGTGAAAATCCAAAAGATTTGTTGAATTTCAAACAAAGTTTTTCGCCATAATGTTGCTCGAGTGACGGTACCATCGCGATTTTCGTGACAGCACTAAACGGGGATATTCGGAGACAGTGATCCTGATTCCCCAAATACACGAAGCAGACTGGCAAAGGCATTGCTTTGAAGCTGAGAGTTTCACCCGCCTAATCCAACCAATGAGAACACTGCGGCCTTTTTAAGAATCCGCACAAAAAAAATTGCACTTTCCGGACATACCTTGTATGTCACCTTTTTATTGATAACAATATAATGCACCGTTGTCAATACAAACTATTCTTGTTTAACTTTATTATCGAGTAAAGAGGTACACCCGTATAATTCAATCGCACAGAATATCAAGTAATCAGTATTTTCACATACAGTTGCAGTTTCTACAGGCTCTGAACAGGTGGAGTAGAATCTAGAAGCGTCGAATCAGCAAAAATGTAATAGAATGATCAACAAGATATCATCCTGTATGTTAAGGTGGTAGGAAGTTTCTTTGAGGCTTTCGCCTCAAAAGTTTAGTTTTTAAGGCCCTAGAACGCTTCGTTTAGAAGTTATTTAACGATATAGATTTTTAAAAATCCTGGCATGCGTTGCGGTTTGCATTTTATATGAATATTCAGATCGTGTTTTTAAAGAAATTCTTCATATTTTTAAATTCAAAGTGCAATTCGTCGCGTCTCTGTGAAATTCTCTTTCTTTAGATACCTCATTCATAAAGATTAGTTGCTTGTGAGAGCCGCGAAGGGGAGATATACTACTGAAATAACATAGGAGACGATTTTTCATTCGCAAATACGTAGTTCAGTTAACATTCACTTTTTCATATGCGTTGAATGATTTGCAACGATTCTTATTTACTCATAACGAATGAATACGTCTGTTGTATTGCTTATTTATTCTAAAGGTTTATAAACAGACTCGGTAATTTTTATAACAATTGATTTATTCTTATACATTATTGATGTTTCGAACCTATTTGGGGTCTTGTTCAAAAAAATCTAAAAACCTGGACACTAGATTTTTTAAGATGACCCAAATAGGCTCGAAACGCCAATAATGTATGACAATAAGTAATTTTTTATAACAATTTATTTAGTCTGTTTATTAAGGTCAATAAACCATTCTTATTCCCTAATTTAGGGATAGAAAGCTAAAATTTGGTCCTGCTGTGAACAATTGTTTGGGAATATGTTTAGGAAGGCGTTAAAAGGGTATCTGTTTTTTTATTCGAGTTGTAGTAAAGTCTGCTGAGGCATGTGAGTCTGTCGAGGCTCTGCTCTTCGCTTTCCATTTGCTAGGGGAAGGAACCCATCGTGGCCCGGGGATTTATTTATCGCAGTCATTTATTAGGCAGTAGAGTTTAAATGGAAGTAATTTTATGTTAATCCCCGCAACGACCCCCTCTGTCACATCACACTCCGCCGCGTTCTGTTTAATTTCGTTCTGACTCTGCCTGTTCCGCTACACTCCATCCCGCTCCTCCCCGCCTCTCTCCAGCGCCCTCCCCCCTCCCTACCTCCCCGTCCCACCTCGTCTCGTCGTCCTCTCCCCTCCCGCCTGGTCCCGCCCACCCCGCATTCGTTCCCCCCTCCCCCTCTGCTTGCATCAATCATACCCCAGTCCTCTCTCCTCGCCAAGCTTCACTATAACTCTTCCCATGCTCCACGCCCACGCTCCTCTTTCCATTTGTTTTTCTCTCTCTCTCTTCTTTCTCACGCCATCTCTTTCTCTCTCTCGCCCTTTCTCTTCCTCGCCCTCTTTTTCTCCCTCTCGCCCTCTCTTTCACTCTCTCGCCCTCTCTGTCTATCGCTCTCTCTCTCTGTCTTTCTTACACATACATACACACACCTCTACTTCTACTAATTATATTTCTAATCTCTCCTCTCTCCTCCTTCTCTCTTTTCCTATCTCATTTTCTTCTCTCCTCTTCCTCTTTATGCTCCTATCCTCTTCTCCCCTCTTCTTCTCCTCGATCCTTTTCTAACCCTCTCACCGCTTCTCCTCTCCACTCACATAAAATGCCCAAAGAAATCGTTATGTTCAACCTGGTCTTACTTCGATTTTAAAAACTAACAAAGTGAATTTAAATATCATCATTATTGCTTTTCATCGATCTCAAATAAAGTATTTAATATTATCATAAACTAAAAGAGACCGTTTCCATTTCTAAACATCCTACATTTGTATCTTAAAAAAAACAAATTTATTTTACACGATACAGAAACCAATATTCGTAACGATTTGCTACAATACTTCCGAAAAACATCATTAAATAATGGCTTCATATGATGTCAATGCGCAATAAAGCAGGCATAGAGGAAGCCAGGAAGTCAATGCGGAGTTTTAATACCAATAATCCAGAGAAAGCATAATCAGAGTTCTCAGATATTTGCTTCTACAAAGGATGAAGAGAGGTTTGTGAAATGTTTATGGTATATTAATAAATTTGCATCACAACAGGACCTTGAGTCGTAGAGTTACTCAACTACAGGTGCTCAGATTTTGTGCCGCTTAAATCAGATATGTGAGCAGTATGATTTTAAAATATTTGTTAAAAAGACGAAAGTTGTGTCTTTTAAAAGGGAAATTATAAGCTCCAAAATTGTTATAATGGTCAGATAATATAACAGGTGTCACCTTTTCAATTTTTGGGCTGTGACATCAGCCATAAAAGGAAAAATGATATGCAAAATTATATAAATATAAAATGATCTGTGGGACTATTCATAGAACTTAAAAAAATAAAAAAAATTAAAGAAACTATAATGAATGTTATAAAAGTAATAGTAGCATTTGCATTAACTTACGGAAGTGAATCATGAAGTCTAATATCAAAAGAGCAACAATGAATACAAACAGCAGAGATGAAATTTCTAAGGAGTGTGAAAGGTTGCTCAATATTAGACCAAATAAGAAACGAGGAGATTAGACATGATCTAAATACAAAATATATATTCCGTGAATTACCGTATTAAAGAAAATAAACAACGCCAGATACAGCATATAATTAGAATGGATAACACAAGAATAACAAAATTAATATTACCGTATAAACCATTGCTAAACATTTTAACTCTTCAGTCAGAATGTTAACTATTCTTTTCTGTGGTTCATTCAGAGGCCTAATTCCCCGAGGGGAATGTACGTTAATGAAGATTGAAGCCAGAAAAATTGCGCTGAAGTTTGATGTTAATAACGCTACAGATTGACATGACCCCGCTTCAACGCCCAAGTGCAATCGATTTTCTGCCACGCGCCAAAGAACTTCCGTCGGCGTGTGGCTGTTGAGAATGCGCGCCCAGCGGCACGCTGAATGTCAGAGCAGTTGCCCAAGTTGTAAAAGTACCCCGCCACTCGTTCCAAATTGCGTCCATTACAACAGACGTCCACCACATCCGTCTGTTTCCTCTTTTGTAACCGGAAGGACAGTAACAAAAGTTGAATGTCAAACAAGAACTATAAATATTAATACCCAAAATTACATAAATGTTAATAATATTGTTTAAAGATATATATGTGACATTATTCTTCAATTTTTGACTAAAATATTAATAATACTTATAATAATAATAATAATAATAATAATAATTCTAGCAAAAGGCAGAATATTTGAAAAGACAACGACAGGGTGTGAAGTTATCTAACCTGGCAGGTCTGTACCGCCATCGAAGTTCCAAAAACCCGTGCCCCAAGTTGTACGAACACTCACCAAAACCGGTGACATCTGTTGGAGTGTGTACTATATTACAACCAACAAATTCAAACGGATCGCACGATAGCAGCAAACAAACTGGGTATTTTTATCCGAGATTTGGAGTAAAAATCGTCTCTACTTGTAGATGTTGCTGTGCCCTGTGAACAAAATGTAACCAAGGAGGCAGAGAAACGTCTTAAATACAGGAGTTTGGAAATCGAGATCAGCCGAATGTGGGGTTTAAAAGCCTAGGTTGTACCGATAGTCATCGGATCTCTGGAATTTGTTCCGCAATATTTGTGTAAGAACTTGGCTAACCTTCCAGATCATTCAAAGGACTGGGAAGTGCAAGAAATAGCTTTATTTGGAACAGCTCACATTTGGCGCAAGTATTGTAGGGGCACCGATGGTCCCTAGATCTGCTCCTTAGCTGGTTGCAACCTGGAGTAGATTTTATATTTAGCAGACTCATAACACCTTTAGTCCTGAAGTAATGGAATGATAATAACAACAATAATAAAAATAATAACAATAATAACAATATCTAACAGTTTTGTTGGTTTGAATGTTTTAAAAAATGGAAGAAGGCAAGGTGCCATTAATACCACAGCCGGTATTTCGCCGCGTCGAATCTTCCTGAACGGTATTCCCAGTGAGAATTGATTATGAAATGATAGATGGTGTATTTATAAGTTTCGAGATGAAGTAAGTAGTGGTAAGAATATCAAGGGAAACGGAAAAATTTTAAGGAAACTACCGCAAGCCCCCTTTGTGAACCACATTTTTCACATAGAAATACCTGGATTGTAATTGAAGCTCAGTGAAATTGAAGCTGGAAAACCAGCTCTTTGTCAGCTACGCAATGGGTCGCCTAAGAAATATTTGTAAAAGACAGAAGCACATTGTATGAAATAAAATGATTACTGTTTTATCGCACCAAAGAGATAATTCCATCTGACATTTATATTCTTCCGCAAGTGCACGACCTCTGCCAGACAAAGGAGCGCGCGCTGCCTAGAGGAGCATGGCTGTCTCTGGGAGGCAGCCGCCGCCCTCCAACTAAGGCGTGACAAGCGAAGACACCCGCGCCCAACTCGTAACTCGGAGATTCCTCCCGGACAGCTATTGGCTGAAAGTGCCGCGCGGAGCGGCGGCCGCACCGGCGCTTCGGCCGTAAAAGCACAGAAAGCTCCCAGCGCACCCGCCCCACACGCACCTGCCGCTCAGCCCACAGCTCGCCTCGCATCTCGTCTGGCGACTCTACTCGACTCTCGTTTCGCCTCTCGACTCCCTCTCGACTCGACTCGCCTCTCGACTCGACTCGCCTTCGACTCGACTCGACTCGCCTCTCGACTCGACTCGCCTCTCGACTCGACTCGCCTCTCGACTCGACTCGCCTCTCGACTCGACTCGCCTCTCGACTCGACTCGCCCTCTCGACTCGACTCGCCTCTCGACTCGACTCGCCTCTCGCCTCGACTCGCCTCTCGACTCGACTCGCCTCTCGACTCGACTCGCCTCTCGACTCGACTCGCCTCTCGACTCGACTCGCCTCTCGACTCGACTCGACTCGCCTCTCGACTCGACTCGCCTCTCGACTCGACTCGCCTCTCGACTCGACTCGCCTCTCGACTCGACTCGCCTCTCGACTCGACTCGCCTCTCGACTCGACTCGCCTCTCGACTCGACTCGCCTCTCGACTCGACTCGCCTCTCGACTCGACTCGCCTCTCGACTCGACTCGCCTCTCGACTCGACTCGCCTCTCGACTCGACTCGCTCTCGACTCGACTCGCCTCTCGACTCGACTCGCCTCTCGACTCGACTCGCCTCTCGACTCGACTCGCCTCTCGACTCGACTCGCCTCTCGACTTCGACCGCTCGCCTCTCGACTCGACTCGCCTCTCGACTCGACTCGCCTCTCGACTCGACTCGCCTCTCGACTCGACTCGCCTCTCGACTCGACTCGCCTCTCGACTCGACTCGCCTCTCGACTCGACTCGCCTCTCGACTCGACTCGCCTCTCGACCTCGACTCGCCTCTCGACTCGACTCGCCTCTCGACTCGACTCGCCTCTCGACTCGACTCGCCTCTCGACTCGACTCGCCTCTCGACTCGACTCGCCTCTCGACTCGACTCGCCTCTCGACTCGACTCGCCTCTCGACTCGACTCGCCTCTCGACTCGACTCGCCTCTCGACTCGACTCGCCTCTCGACTCGACTCGCCTCTCGACTCGACTCGCCTCTCGACTCGACCTCGCCTCTCGACTCGACTCGCCTCTCGACTCGACTCGCCTCTCGACTCGACTCGCCTCTCGACTCGACTCGCCTCTCGACTCGACTCGCCTCTCGACTCGACTCGCCTCTCGACTCGACTCGCCTCTCGACTCGACTCGCCTCTCGACTCGACTCGCCTCTCGACTCGACTCGCCTCTCGACTCGACTCGCCTCTCGACTCGACTCGCCTCTCGACTCGACTCGCCTCTCGACTCGACTCGCCTCTCGACTCGACTCGCCTCTCGACTCGACTCGCCTCTCGACTCGACTCGCCTCTCGACTCGACTCGCCTCTCGACTCGACTCGCCTCTCGACTCGACTCGCCTCTCGACTCGACTCGCCTTCGACTCGACTCGCCTCTCGACTCGACTCGCCTCTCGACTCGACTCGCCTCTCGACTCGACTCGCCTCTCGACTCGACTCGCCTCTCGACTCGACTCGCCTCTCGACTCGACTCGCCTCTCGACTCGACTCGCCTCTCGACTCGACTCGCCTCTCGACTCGACTCGCCTCTCGACTCGACTCGCCTCTCGACTCGACTCGCCTCTCGACTCGACTCGCCTCTCGACTCGACTCGCCTCTCGACTCGACTCGCCTCTCGACTCGACTCGCCTCTCGACTCGACTCGCCTCTCGACTACGACTCGCACCTCTCGACTCGACTCGCCTCTCGACTCGACTCGCCTCTCGACTCGACTCGCCTCTCGACTCGGACTCGCCTCTCGACTCGACTCGCCTCTCGACTCGACTCGCCTCTCGACTCGACTCGCCTCTCGACTCGACTCGCCTCTCGACTCGACTCGCCTCTCGACTCGACTCGCCTCTCGACTCGACTCGCCTCTCGACTCGACTCGCCTCTCGACTCGACTCGCCTCTCGACTCGACTCGCCTCTCGACTCGACTCGCCTCTCGACTCGACTCGCCTCTCGACTCGACTCGCCTCTCGACTCGACTCGCCTCTCGACTCGACTCGCCTCTCGACTCGACTCGCCTCTCGACTCGACTCGCCTCTCGACTCGACTCGCCTCTCGACACTCTTTCCTCCTCGAATCGACTACGCCTCTCGACTCGACTCGCCTCTCGACTCGACTCGCCTCTCGACTCGACTCGCCTCTCGACTCGACTCGCCTCTCGACTCGACTCGCCTCTCGACTCGACTCGCCTCTCGACTCGACTCGCCTCTCGACTCGACTCGCCTCTCGACTCGACTCGCCTCTCGACTCGACTCGCCTCTCGCTCGACTCGCCTCTCGACTAGACTCGCCTCTCGACTCGACTCGCCTCTCGACTCGACTCGCCTCTCGACTCGACTCGCCTCCTCGACTCGACTCGCCTCTCGACTCGACTCGCCTCTCGACTCGACTCGCCTCTCGACTCGACTCGCCTCTCGACTCGACTCGCCTCTCGACTCGACTCGCCTCTCGACTCGACTCGCCTCTCGACTCGACTCGCCTCTCGACTCGACTCGCTCTCGACTCGACTCGCCTCTCGACTCGACTCGCCTCTCGACTCGACTCGCTCTCGACTCGACTCGCCTCTCGACTCGACTCGCCTCTCGACTCGACTCGCCTCTCGACTCGACTCGCCTCTCGACTCGACTCGCCTCTCGACTCGACTCGCCTCTCGACTCGACTCGCTCTCGACTCTCGACTCGACTCGCTCTCGACTCGACTCGCCTCTCGCTCGACTCAGCCTCTCGACTCGACTCGCCTCTCGACTCACTCTCTACTTGCTTTCTCGACTCGACTCCCAACTCCTCTCCACTCGCGTCTCGCTCGCATTCCTCTCGCCTCTCGACTCGCCTCTCGATCCCCTCTCGACTCCCCTCTCGACTCCCTCTCGACTCCCCTCTCGCTCCCCCTCGACTCCCCTCTCGACTCCCCTCTCGACTCCCCTCTCGACTCCCCTCTCGACTCCTTAGAAAAGCCTTAGATGTATTATTTTTTCTTTCCACGAGCTATTTGTGAATATTTTGGATAATAGTTTTTTTTCTTCTCTTAAATATTTTATTACTGTTCTGTAAAAATCCGTATTTAAAAGTGCAATGAGATATGTAACTGTTAAAAGTTTAACTTCTGCCCTGTTGGACATTTTCGCTCAATTGATGACAAACCACGTAGTAGGCAACTACAATGAAAAGAGATTTAATTTGGTGGGTATCCTTACGAAATGTTTAATACTTTTGTATACAGTCATGAACTGAGAACCTAAATGCATCATTCATAATCGTTGAAGGAAAGTTATAAGTTATAGTGCGATTTCCTAATCTGCCCCTCAAGCCCCTATGCCCACCATGAATTTCACACGGCATTTCGCGTCTTTCTCCCTCGTACCGCCAGAAGTTGCGACGTATCAAGAAGTTCTTGCGATTATGCAATACCTGGCGGCGCGACTGAGAACATCGCGAAATACCGTGACATATTCCATTGTAAAGACAGGCCTTGAGGGGCAAAGTTAGAAAAATCGCAGTATGGTTTCACATATCAGTGAAATACACCCTGCAATGTAGATGAAAGAGTCGAACAAATGTTGAGGACCTGTGAAACATTGATCTGTGGGAGGAGGCCCTGTAAAGTGCGCTCTGTTGCAGGTACTCGAGCGGGCAGACGCGCCGAGTGTGCTACATGCTGTGGCCCGACGGCCGCTACCCCACCTCCATGGACGGAGTACGTGGTAAGTACTCTCAAGCTTTTAA
>JAHLJT010002688.1:0-23614 GCA_031308135.1 Acheta domesticus
GAAGGCTTCACAGTTATGGACACACAATCTAGTACGTAAACTCTGAGGATGCTTTTTTGTTAGTGTTAACACTTTTCTTTTGTTTTGCGAGTCTTCTTGGCACAGGGATTTGAAATATTACTAAAAATGTGAATCCAAAGGCTTCATGTGCAAGACTCTCATTAGACATTCTTGATTTCACTATGTGGTTGTGACATGGTTTGCTTCTCATGCTGTTATGTATCCTATCTCAGCCCTCAACTCATTCACAAACATTCACTTCTGATTGTCATTCACCCCTTGTGATCACTCTATCCTCATCCATGTGTAGTGGAAGGTAAGACCTGCTATCACTTGTCAGCTAAGGAAAGTCATAAAAATACAAGCTATCCTTGTAAAAATCGATTACTGAACATAGGTCTAGGGGTGACTGGTGGGTGAATATTGTTTCCTGTTGCTTGAGAATATAAAATAGTGGCTAAATCTAAATATATAAAACAAAAAAAAAGTTCTTTATTGTTTTATCTCGCTGCACACCATACCATACATCTTATACTACCTCACTACACCGATCATCTACCTCACTCATAGTTCATACTCTCTACCTTCTCTATTTTCTTGATTTGTATTCTGAAGATTTTATATAAAAGGAGATTTGTCAAACAGTAAAATACAAATTAGCAGCAAAATTCACACTCTGGTTTTTAGCATGAGTTAATAGAATGTTGCTTACAGGTTCCTGGCGAGATGTGCTTCTGCCATCAAATCTTGCCACCATCTTAGTACCTGTTATCTTACTGCTGCTGGTACTGGTAGCTGGATTAGTGTTCTTTGCGATGCGGCATCGTAGACTACAACGATCATTTGCCAGTTTTGCCAACTCACATTATGACCACACGTCCGGAGCAGCTACTTTTTCAGGCAGTGATGGCCTAGGTGAGTGTTTCAGGCATTTGTGCTTCTTATTGAATTGAGGATTGTGTTGTAGAAATTCAGCATAATCTCAATTCAATTAATTTCAATTAAATATTAGCTGAGTAATTCATTGTTATTGTTATTATTCTTGTAATAATTATTGTTAGTTACATTACTATCATTTTTGTGGTTGTTATTAGTATTATTATTATTGATTGATTAATGAAGCAATGGCAAACTTATGTACACATCTTTAATCTAATTTTCTATTGTGTGGTGTTTCAAAGTAAATACAGTAAACCCCATTATAAGAGAATCCTGCTTATAGGAGACAAATTCATGGTCCAGAGATCAGTTGTATACAAGCAATGCATTTATTCCTGCATTTAAGAGACCCCGTTATAAGAGATTCCCGGCTATTGTGGACAAGATTTTATTCCCCGCCATGTGTTTCTTCTCGCTTGTAGAGAGACATAGCGAGGAATTTTCCTTCAGGTGACTCAGGAATTCCTCAGCGTGGTAAGGGTTGGTTGGGACATGTGCTTAAACAGGCTGGAGCAGGGTTCACTACACCAGCGCCACCAGGGAGGGGTGGGGGTGAAGTTCTCATGAAGAAAGCTCATTCAATAAGCTTTGTGTCTTTTGGAAATAAGGAAGTCACTGAAGTACCCATAGTGCGACTTTTCTAACCGTGCTTCAGAAGGTATCAACTGTTGACG
This sequence comes from Acheta domesticus, assembly GCA_031308135.1. NCBI lineage: Eukaryota > Metazoa > Arthropoda > Insecta > Orthoptera > Gryllidae > Acheta > Acheta domesticus. The sequence continues at coordinate 1,614 of JAHLJT010002688.1, forward strand.
GTTTTATCCAATCTATTTTGAGTTTTCTGCTCTTAGCATTCAATGTTTGCTGATGGCAGAATAACATTACAATTTTTAAAAAATCAGAAGTCCAAACTCTCAAGTCAACAACTCTAAATTTTAGCTATAGGGACTGGCACTAGAGAATGTCTCTGGTGATTTAGCTCGAAATATGAATCAACTTATGCTTAGTGTCAAAATGAAAACATTGACCATCATGTCATTTTGGGGTAACGTAGAAATAGGTTTTTAGTTTTGGAATATACTGACTGTACATGCATAGAACCGCGGAGTGCGGCAATGAGTCAGAAGGACATTCTCTTGCTCCAGTTCCTATGTGTTTACATAATGCATGCAAACATCAACCCCATAATGTATGCAAACACGCAAACATCAACCCCAAAGAGCACTGGCAGAATGCTACATAGTGGCAAATTATAAATAAGGCGAACTTTCTGGGTTCTAGTTGTAAAAGTTATTGAAAGAGTGTGTGTGGCTTTTCTTCTCCTCCCACTCCCCCTATGCGCCGCCCAGTCTAAATTAGAGTTGTACCATTCTTGCTTTACTTTGAGTCACTGCTTCATTCTCTAGATATAATTTTTCTAGACTTTCATAAGAAGGACATAGGATTGTGGTTACATTGTATCACTCTTAATACACGAATCAAATCTGCAGCCTTCTCATCAGTGTTCACAAATATAAAGCAAAACAAAAGTAAAGCTGTTTCTACAGCAATACTACATTACATCAATCTTCTTTGGGTTTGATTTTTGAGACTCATGTGGTGATGCTGCCAGTGGTTTCATAGTGTCAAGCAATAGCAGCCACTTCTCCAGTGACATAATCTATCTACCTATGTGTTTACTGCAATACTGTAGTGAACAAATGAATGGGATAAGCAAGATTTGTGTGAAAAGGGCAGTCTAGTGCTCTCTCTCATGAGACACACATGTTGCTCACCAAGAAGATTGGTGTGGTGTTTAGACAAGCTGATTGCTACTTGCTTATATAATCAGTACACAAGTGAAACTCATAAGTCCATTTTGTATGTTTTTGAGTAAATCCATCTTTGGATATTTTTTCTTTCTCCTTTCTTTCTTTTTTTCTTCTTTCTTTCTTTTTTCTCTAAAAGCCTCACCCATTAATAGTGTGGCAGAAAGCAGGTTTTGTCTTCTAACTAGTAAAAGTATTGAATAGAATCAAATTCAATGAATACATATTAAACTCTGCTTTTGGTCGTGAGTTTCACTTCCATACTGATGATATGAAAGTTGCTATTCTTGCTTGAGATTAGCGTGTAATTAAAGCCTAAAATAAATATTATTGGGGAAACTTAGCATGTTAGAATAACATTATATGCTTTAATCTTACTTTTTTATTTTCATCTGTAATATTTGCAGTCTTGCTAACTTTACTTTTGTTATAATCATTTTATTTTTATTATTTTATTTTTTATGTGTGATTTCTTATTGCACTGTTCATGCTTTTCTAACATAGATCAATTGCTTTTATTTTATTTCTTTTCAAATAACACTTGATAACCACTAAGCTACTACATTTTTTCTTTCTATTTTTTTTTAGTTGGCGATTTTATGGGTAAGCACCATTTTCTATTTGAAGCTTCTTTCTTCTCTTATTTCTTTTAGAAAGTAGTGGCATGTTTTTTTTGTTTGCTTGTTCCTATAATTGCACGATATAATTTTGGTTGGCTTCATTGTAGTAAATTAAAAAACTATGCATGTTATATAATTTCATTTTATGCATAGAAATCAGACTTGATGAAGCCTCTAGCATTTTAAGTTCAAGAAATGATCAAACCAAGTTTATTGTGCTTGAATTATTAGTTTTTAAGGCTTGCGTTCTGAATTCTTTTATAATTACCTCTTTGTGAAAGAACCACTCCAATAGGAGAGAGATATTATTGCCATAGAAGTAAATGTGTTCAGCCTTTGTGGAATTGCAAGCCGATATTGAATGTGGCATGTGATCTTTTTTTTTTTTTTAATTTATTGGAAGTATGTTCTAATTTTCATGGTGAGGAAATTTGAGAGACTAAAGAAATAAGTCCATTATTCTGAAGGAGAACATTAAATTTCTGCATGGAAATGAACATGTATCAGTACAATTTAAATATTTCAAGGAACAAGTGTCCAACTATATTAAATTAAAATAACCAGGACACATCCTTCTCTTCCTGATACTTTCAAGTACTTCCAATAGATATATTCTAATAAAATTTGTTAGTAAAGAAATGTTAGTAAAACAAATATCTACCTCACAGGAAGTACCAGAGAATTACCTTAAAAAACTTTCTATAAAAGTTTCACTGTATAAGTAATGAATGCACTCGTAGAATGAATTAAATCATAGAATTAAAGACAGTCACTTTGATTCAGTGAGTAAAAGAAGTTTAAAACAAGTAAAAAAATGTTTAAAGTCATGATTGAAGATCAATCATATCAGCATAGTAATTGGTGGTTCTAGATAGACTATTAATGATATAATAGGTGTAGTTTGTTGAATATGCATCCACTCAGAAACGGGCATGGTTTCTCATTCTCATATGAGGGATGTAAAGAGTGATAAGAAAAAGAAGTTCAGGGCTATCAATCAGCCTACCTAGTATTTTATGGAAGAAAATTAAATCACAGAATTTTCTCCTATCCCGAAGAGTTTCCTATTTAAATATATTGTAGAATTTGCAAAGGTCATCTTAATGATCTTTAAGTGTTCAGTGATTTATTTGCATGTTCTCTAGTGAACTTAGTTGGAACTAACTGTTGTTAACCAGTGTGTTTGGGCTTTAAACTAGTGTATCAGGCTTTATGAAACATCACGAGTACACTCGGGCTTTAAAGTTGTCAGAGTATGTTTGGCTTTTACATTAAATGGTTAATGTACCTCCTCCCAGTTTTATGTTAGAGATACCCATACACACACCTTCAGTAGCATGATAGCTCCAACCTTGCTGATGAACATTAATTGAAGCAATATTAATGATTGTATTGTTTTCGTAGCTACAAGTTTGTATTAAGTTCTTTAATTCATTGGAGTATGAATATTGAAAATTCTTTTTTGAATTATTCAATATAGAATAACACACATTTATCCAATACAGAAATACACACTTTCAGTTATTTTTCTGGCAAGTGGTGTATTTAATGCTTAAATATAATGTAAATACATTTTTCCATACAGGTATCAATCAATTTTTATGCATCAATACTGTTGTTAACAAACTTTAAGTACTTAAACAAATTAATCAACTAATTTTGTTTCAATAATACAGTAGTGCGTGTTTTACTTTAAAGGTTAAATATTTTGTATCTACATTATTCTTTGGCTAGAGAATTTGAGAGAGGTTGTATAGCACTAATATATTAATTTAGAAATACCTGATAATTCTAATTTGTGTTTAAGAAAGGACAGTGTTCATGATCACAAATGCAAATGTCAAGATCGATGCGGAACAAGATTTGTCCTTTGGACATTTTCAATCTTGGAATGGAGTAGGACATATTTAACCCATTAACTGTTGTATGAATTTTTTCCAGTGTAATTCTTACATTCATGTGAATTCATTTAGCAAAATGAACAATGTTTTACGGATCTCCACCAAATCAAGATCTAGCACTCAGGAATTCAAAAAACTTGCTTAGCTGTTTTCTTTAGGATATTTACCCCTATTGAAAAAATAAAATCCACATTTAGTGCAAAGGAAGAAAATTGAGATGACTAGGATGTGTTTCCTCAAGTAAGGATTCTTTGCAATTTGGTTAAAAACATGCATTGGTCATTCTTGAAAATTTATTATCATTCATTATTTTTAGTATTGTCAAACACACTTTTCCAATATTGCCATTGTAGCTACTTGTAACAAGGTGTAATGTTCATGAATGACAAAAAGCATCTGACTAGGAAACAGAATACAGAAAAAAAAAGTGAAATACCTATTACCATTCAGATTTGACATTGAATTGGCTGCATATATCATAACATTAGTCTCTTCGTAGTCTTTATTGCACTAAGTTTTTGCTTACATATTTTTGCTTTCTGTTACAGAAGAAGAAGATTCACCTGTCATTCGCGGCTTCTCTGATGATGAACCGCTTGTCATTGCTTGAGTACGGGCCTAGAAGTACTTGGCCCAGAAAATTTTGTCTCTGTGATATCTGTAAACTTCTTACCCACCACTAAAGATTCTGTACTATGCTGTGATGACTCGAAAAATGAGTTGTCTTTGTTTGGTTGTTTTTGTTCTAGCTCACTGTTGTACCCATTAATAAGTGTAATTCTTCTTTAATTATCACTTTTGAGTCAGCCTAATGATGTAAAAATACAACATTCAAGTGTGGCTAAGACAAAGTTTGACTGTGTTTTTGAAATATAGTTAATGTTTATTGATGTTCAAAGTGTAAGATTCTTATATTACATTATACTGATAGGTGTTCACGATAACAGCTCGTATACATATTGTATTTATCGTGCACGTCTGGCTATATTTTAATTTTGGGCAAACTGAATCAGTGATTCTGGGAAGGTTGTCTTATTTCCTTGAAATTTTCATCCTTCTTTCTTTTTCTTTTCTTTTTTCTTTTATTCTATTTTTTTAATCGATTTAACAGCACCCTTTTGGGGGAAGGTATTATGATCTGTTAAAAGACTTACCTTTATTTTGAGGATATATGTTGTGGAACTCGTGTGTTGTGTCACAAAAGTTATTTTATATAATAGAAGATTGGGAGGCAGCATCGGTATATTATTTTTGAGTATTTTGTGTGAAATGATGATGCAAGTGCAAGATAAGAAACATACAGCTAACACACCAAAATTATTACATCTGTTGAGAAGTTGTTGAATATATTACATAGCGATTTATCTGTCACACTGTGTGATTGGAAATTTTGCACCAATTTTATTTTATAGAACCCAAAAGAAATGTATTAGTTTGTATTGTATTGTATCATATCAAGATCTCTATTATTGTTCCAAACTGATGTCATCCCAAGGTTGTAGTTGTCTTTTTCTTAGTGAATGTAGATTTGAAGAAGAAGAAAAGTGCAGGAAGATGTGAAGAAACAGTCCTTGGACCTGTGCTTGAATGTTGACCAAAGATACTGGTTTGCCCCAATTATGCTAGCCTTTTCTAATTTGTTTTCTTGTCCTCTTTAATATCTGTGCTTGAAAAAAAAATGGTTGTACATATGTCTATATTCAATCTTTGTACTGTAAAATGAGTGAGATTTGAAGAAATAAAAGTATGTGAATAGATTTTTTAATTCTTTCCTTTATAATTATTCCACATTTTCACTTTGTAGCCAATGTAGAGTGTACCAATGTCCAACTTATATTATTTATTGAAGAACAAACTAAATTCTTTGGGTGCAATAACAGCATTAGTGGTGAAATACTTTGTAGAGAAAAAGCATGTGAAAATTTGAAAATGCAAATGCACAATTACATTCGGAGTTCTCCTGCAATGTAGAGGTGCTGTAAGGAACTAAGAATAAGGATAATTTAAAATTTTACAATTTAAGACTTACATGTTCATGCATTTACAACGCTAACACCTCTCCCTTCCACACATATTCAATTGAATATCTTGAAATTGACAAAGGCAGTAGACTGCTAAGTAATGTTAGCCCCTCTAAAATAGGATGCTGTCGTGAGAGAGAAGAGACCTCTCTTTCACTTCTATTGACATATCTCTTGTTTCTAGATGCATTGATCACGGGAGGGTCATTTTATGCCCATACATTTTTAAAACTCTCATAAAAATTGGAGTAATGTGATTCAAACCACTAGATGCTGATTTCTTGTCAGAAATAGAATGAATTTTATGGTTCCATAGTCACTGTCAAGTTAGTAACTTGTCACAACAAAATTATAAAGTCAGAAACATGAAGTTGACACTTACATGTCTAACTTGTAACCAACGTTTTCATAGGTAATACAGAACAACGAGACTTATTTTTCAAATCAAATTTATTTTCCATTGTTTAAGATGGTAAAATATTTCAAACACTACTTGTAGTAGTAGGCTTCGATTCCCCCCCCCCCTTCTATTGCATGCCTTTACTCAATATCTTAAGAAAATAGGCTCTCAAATTCGGCACATCTTGAGAAAATGCTGCGCCTCGCCACTGTTGGTGCTTCACGTTAAGTAAACTCCAAAATCAAATTTTCCGATTCCAATTCAAGAGGCCGCGATATCAACCAGATCGATTGAAGAGAATCAATTTTCATAAAAATCCTGCCTACAATTTAAGCGTTGTTGGGAAGGACAGACGGACAGACAGAAGGACAGACTTGATTTGATTTATGTTCATCAAAGAACAGTAAAAACTGTGCGATGTATTGGGGATAATAACCTGCTCACGTTTTTCCGTAAACCAGTTTTTTTGAATGTCCACAAAACGTGAATTCTGTCAATACACTAAGTATCAAAGGAAATTATTTACTCCACAGTATGAAGAAAAATAAAAAAAATTTACTTATCAGTGCCCACAACACTAGTACTGTCGAAAAATCGTCGTGTACGACTGCAGCATCATTCTTTCTCTAATCTAATATATAAAATAAATATTTGTTTATCCGTACTTTATGCGCTGCCGTACCGTTCATCCGATTGGATTAAAATTTTGTCAACTTATTGCTTGCATTTGCGCGAAGAATATAGGAATACCCCGCGCTCGTTTTCTTGAGCCCTATATAGCTTCGCTAGTTGCGAGAGGAATGGGAAGTTTGGTTATTTTGACAAATGGAATTATTTTACATGGAATTTGTAGTTCTTTTTAATAATAATAATAATTACTATTATTATTATTATACATTTATCGAGTCACGTATATAATTACAATCGTATATGACGAGTCAACGTGATGTCTTGGGTGAAGAGAGTGAAGTTACATTACTGTCCAGAAGTAAAACAAGGGGCAATCTCAGCATTTGCTCAAAGGATCAGGGAAACTGGACAGAACATAAATTTTTCGGTGCAAAATAGTTTCTATTACACGGGAGTGAAATTTTGGGTTATCTGATTTTGTCTATAACCCTCGTTTCCATCATTTACACTTAATTCAACTAATGTTGGCAAAGGGGTGGGGGGTAGGTATTCCGGAGCTCAAGAAAACGTGCTCATGTAGTACAATGAGGATATGCGAATGTGTGTCGCATATAGACGCGCGTTGATGATTTTAACGTTTATGTTGACTCAAGCGCCCCTGAATAGAAGCTCTACGCAACCCGCCACACCTTCGGGCGTCTTTGCTGCATATTCTGCCCATGCGATTGTGAAATATCGGCCGGAATTATTACTTGAACATTATCTCGTAGTAGTGAATCAAATTTCTCCAAGACAGTGTCATAGGACGTCTATACTTGAGAGAGAACGTTTTAAAAATAGGACAATACTTGGCAACCATGTCCAAACCAGGACCGAACCATGGAGCTATGAATTTATATTCTTAGCTCCATGGAACAAACCCATACTCGCGAGTCATCTATTACAATTTTTGCAGAGCGTAGCGTAAAACGCGACTAACAATCCAGTAGTATGTGAAGTGCAATGCATTGCGATGGCGAAGCATTGCCCAGTGGCGTATACTGTGGGCTACCGGGGCTAGAAAATTACGAGAGCAAAAAGGTGTCAAGATAAATTATATTAAAAATAATAATACACCACATTCTTTTTCACTGGCATATATTTTTCCAGATTCTGTATAATATATTCTGTTGAGATCTGTATTAAATCGCTCGGTCGTCCGCGCACCAGTCCTCTTAAGCGGCGGCGACATCGAAGAAACCGCTGGGACCCAGCGGCATCGGCACAGGCATAATTCTAAATCGTAACCAGCTATATCCTGAGGCCTCAAATTGAGGCTTCTCATTGGTCAGAATTTTATAGCTGTTCCAAGTAGTAGGCTTGGTGAACACCAGATGGCACGAGTGAAACGATTCTTTGCGGATTGGCATGAATTGGGAGACTCGACTCCTGCTGCCAGCGGCAGTAGCTTTGATCTTGTATAGTTCTGTTTGTCGTTCTGCGTTTCAAGGCTTACGATGAAGGGTTATATTTTAAGGATTTGCGCCTGTCCTCCAAGCTTAGAAGACGAAATATATGGTATAAACAACATGCCTCTAGGAGGATAGTAACCAGTTATTGTAAAAATTAAGTATTTGCTGAATCTCCTGTGGCAGGACTCAAGGCTTTTATGTAGTTCCTAGCATCTGGCGACCAGATGATACTCTCTTATTTCAGTTGAGGTTGGACTAATGTAACAAACAGTGTTTTCATTACTGGAATAGAGCGTAAATTTCTACTAAACCTCAAGGTTCTATTAGCCGAGTTGATTACATCCTCTATACGATACGATTTTAGAAAACCTTTCATCAAAACTAGAGGTAAATTATATTTTACGAAAAATCACGTGTACTTACAATGGTAACGTGTACTTACTCCGCTAGAAAAATATTTTATGAATCCTTATACAAATATAACCCTTCGTCGTAAGCCTTGAATCAATTCTGCTGCCCGCTGCTGCCGCTGGCTGGCAGCAGGAGTCGAGTCTCGCAATTCATGCCAATCCGCAAAGAATCGTTTTGCTCGTGCCATCTGGTGTTCACCAAGCCTACTACTTGGAACAGCTATAAAATTCTGACCAATGAGAAGCCTCAATTTGAGGCCCCAGGATATAGCTGGTTACGATTTAGAATTATGCTCGGCACAGCGTGCGGTCGTTGCATGATCCACTCCACCCTCCTACTATGTAGTGCAATTTTTATAACTTTGTCCCTCAAAGACCGTCTTCACGATGGAATATGTCACGGTATTTGGCGTCTTTCTTAGGCGTGCCGCTAGATATCGCATAATCGCGACCGTATCAAGCAGTGTCTGCAGTCATGCGACATCTAGCGGCACGAGCGAGAAAGACGCGAAATGCAGTGTGATATTCCAGCGTGGCCACATGGGCTTAAGGAGGCCGCTATGTAGAAGTCGCACTATAGTAAGATACGGGCCAGCAAGGGCTCAGGTTGCCGATTTCCCGAGCGGTTTCTTGACACGTTCGGAGCAGTTCGGAGGTGGTGGGCAGTAAACGGAGAGAGTAAATTAGATGTGCGTTTTTGGGCAAGACATACACGTTTAGTGGTGATTGTACATGTACATAATAGATTACATTAAACGTGTTTTAAGTGTTAAAATTGCAACATATTAAGTATGTGATAGTGTGAAAGTTAATTATTGTCTGGTAAGAAATTTTCAAAAAATGTCAAAGTAAACTTCGGGAAGTTTATCTGATGTCAATGAGTGTGTTGTACAGCGTTTATTGGAGAAACCTTTTAACTGTCGTTCGGATAACAAGAAATTGAAAAAAAAAGATTTTGATTCATGAAATATAATAAATATAACAGGGGCGGATCCAGAGACAAATTTTGGAAGGGGAAATTCAAAATATTTGGGTCGAATGTGTCATTTTACAGATTTTGTAAACTGTGGCATGCTACACTCAGCTCACGCTGCGATACTATTTTATTCGTTTTAATGATTATCCGAAAATATTTTTACTTGGAAGTTTCGTGACAAGTTAAAATTAATAGTTACTGAAAATTTTAGGGGGGGGGGAATTTCCCTCATTTCCCTCCCCGTGGATCCGCGCCTGAATATAATGTATAATAAAATAGTACGAACTAGAAAAACTTCATAATCGAAGGTTATACATAGTAGAATCAAAGATTATTTCTAAGGTCAGCGGTAGCCCAGGGCATGAAGGCAGTATACGCCACTGGCATTGCCAGGTCCACTAGCAGAGCCGTTTTATCAGCATTAGGGGCCCTAGGGCCTAGGCCCCTTTCTTTAGCTACAGAAAATCCTATCAATTCACATTAAATTTTGTTTCTTTGAATAGGTATTTTAAAAGGATTTCCTAGTTTTTCATTTTAACATTATTAAAACAAAAAATGTAAACATATATTTACAATTACATTGAAAAAGACTACTTTTTTTAATTAATAAATCGTACAATTTAAAATTGAAATGCATCAACCAGCAACATTCCATATTACAATAATTATTCAATGATGCGCAACACTTCACTCTGTTATACCAATTTTTACGTATAGTTTAATCATACATCACATTTTTTTACACTTTTTTATTTTTTGAAAAAATAGTATAAAATATTTTTAAAAACTATGAGGGCCCTTGAACGCTGGGGGCCCTGCGTTAACACGGCTCAGTCCACTAGTACTACAAAAGTAGTATTATGAAAGTAAAATGATTAAGATGTCCGACTTAAAAAGTAAATGAAAGTAAACGAATAAAGATCTATTCTAAAGTTATATACATTTATCGCATACACAACAACTACATAAGTAGTAGTATGAGAGAAAGTAAACAGATTAAGATGTCCTGACTGAACTCCGCGAGAAGTTCGTGCGCAGTGCAAAGAGTATGATGCAGTGTGGGTTTTACATTTAAGGCGAAATTTGAAGGAGCAAGCCGCTCCCGAGCAGGTTCTTCCTCCAGCAATTATACAACTAAGGGTTCGTTACCCCCGAAGATTGACCGCTAATTACCGCTATCTGAGCTGCGCGCTGCGCACCGTCCGTCATCAACAAATGAGAAGCGCCCAGCGTGCTCATCGTCGGGCTGCGGGCAAGTGACGGGAGACGAGGACCGCCCAGGGGCGTGAAACTTAGATAGGAAAACGGGGTAATGATTTTTGCGCCATCTATCCTATCGTTGTAGTGAGCGAACTAAACGTGTGACGTCACAGAATTCAAAAGCTGCCGGTGGCAATGTAGGCGGTGGCTTTGATTCGTTACATGGTTACGTGCTGCTCAGGTGCTGTTTCAGGCGACGTTTTTCAGCTTTTTGTTAGTATTTAGAATGTCATGCCTTTTAAATAGAGTGAATCGTGCCACGACATTTATTTGCCATGTCTAAAACTTCATTTTCGGCTTTTTGGAAGATTTTAAGAAGACTGGAGGTATGCAATACATCGCTTGGATTTTCGCCCATCCAGCAGTGGAGGTATTTATAATTCATTTTGAAATCTTATTGCATAATTGTAATTGATTATTTAATTTGTGAGCATTTCTACCGTGCAAAATAGTCTTGAAAATCCTTAAATCCATATAGTCTAACCTATCCTAAGTAGATATGTCATTTATTCTGTACTTTTGGTTTAAAAGTGTTTTAATTATATTATTTCCAACTGATCACTTCGCATGGTATTGGACAAGTTTTATATTAATCCATTGTTTGCATTGCCCAATTATTTAAAATGTCACATTTTCAAATGAGACATACAGTTTTTACTGTTTTTGACCAAATAAATAGAAATAAATAAATGTACATAATTCATTATTGTTTGCATTTCTAGAATAGGTACACTCTCATTAGTTTATGACAAAATGTAATTAATTTACTTTGCTTAGGTGTACGAGTTAAGTTTCCGTTCTGGAGGTGATATTCGAGTTGCAGTATGATGTGATGGCAAGATATAAAAAAATTTGACTTCACCAACGCTAGAAGATGGAACTTAACCAGCAGTGTTTCCTACAAGCCCAACGCTGTTTTCAAAGAACATTCCAAGAAAATCCTATTACTAAGTGTGCCAGTGTAAAGTTTTTCCCCCTTGAAGCTGCAAGTGGTGCGAGTCTGAATAATATTATAGACAAGTATATTATTTTGATAACTTATAAATCAATTAATATTTGCTTTGTTTAGAAAAACTTGATTAACAAGTACTGGAAATGTATTAAATAAATAATGAAACCAATTTAGAGTTTGTGAACAATTAAGAAAACGTTGATTTCAGAATGTGTAATTAAAGAACTGAGTGTAATAAATATTGTATTCTCATTATCTAAAGTTTATTTTGCAAATTTATAAATATTAAGGGCACTGTCCAAATTAGGGAAAATATTTTTGTATATTTCACATACTTCAGTGTTACAAGAGGTTAATATGATGATTTTTTAATTAAATGTAGCCAAATTTGAATTGGTAAATGAATCATCTGAATAAATCCTGCATCAATAATATTATTGTTAGTTACAGGAAAAATCTATTCGAATTTTACTGAATATACTGTCAAAAGTAAGTCACAATTCAGTATTGTTCTGCTTATTTGTTGATTTCAATGAAAGTTTATGTGTCAACATGGTGTAAATTTGACACACTCAGATGTGCAGTAACCAATCAGATTGCTATAGAAAATGAAAAATCTCATATTGTAGCCTTAACAGAAGAAAATGGTGCAATTTTTTAAAAAGGAAAAACATGTGAATAACTCTACAGTTGATAAAAAGAATGAATTATAATTTAAATTTTGGAATGATTCTTTACAAGTCTTGCAGTTGAATGTTTTTAAAAATTACTTTGTCATACAATTAGGTGAATTGATTCCAAAAATGCTTTTTTTGGGGTTGGAATTTCAGGGATCATCGCAGGCATCTTTACTTCATATGTTCCTGTTTCATGTGTTTGTTCATATGGCTGGGAAACAATTTTTTTTTTTAAGTAAACAGAAAGTTTCCTTCTGTTTTGTCACAATTCTCAAGAAGTTTGGCATGGTTCATGTTATTAAATAAAAATGTCCTGTGTGAATTAAAAAGTTATTGAGGAGCGGAGTTCAAATTAGATCCATTGTAATTTCCGATATAGCAAAAAAAATTTCTTAGGGGTCCTAATTCACATTCCTGCTTCTAAAGCGGCTGACTCAAAGTTTGGTTAATTTATGTCTTAATGAGAGGAAACCATCAATTGTGAAAATCCAATTCCATAAGGATGGAACTTTTTCCTCTGTTGGGTTCACAAATCTCATTTGTTAATATCTTTTGCTTTCAAGTTAAAAGGTTTGTGAGGGCTACTATTTGATCCAACAGAGGATGAATTGAGACCTTCCGCTTTCCCATTGCATGAATTGAATAAATTGTTTAAAAAATTTAAAACCTCTGCTGCTGCAAGATCATCTTTATTAGGAATTTTTAAAGTGCCAGATGGAGTTTCAAATTCAACTACAAAAAAAAGTGGTAATTGTACACATCCTAAAATATTTTTGCACAATTTTTATATATATGTACCATGCAACACAAGCGCTTAAAAATATTGGACCCTCTGTTCTTGACTTGATGAAATTGCATCTTAACTTTTGCTTGTAGCTCCATACAACATTAAACTTCATTCAAGTGTTTGTGGGATGTGATCCAATAAATTTAAGAGTAGAATTCGAGAATAATAAATAAATGTGAAATTGAAAATGAATAAGAATCCTGCGTATGAAATTAAATTGAAATTGTGAAAGCAAATAAATATTTAAATTTATATTTACCATCTATTCGAGATATAAATTCCATGTATGCCAACACTGATTCACTAAAAACCTGTGTGGTATATTTAACTCATTTTTTTCATTTTGTTGGTTACATACGTTGAGCAATTTCCCCATGACCTTATTTTGTTTACATATGTAACAAGGTAATAGACTTTTCCTATGATGTGCCATGAAGCTAATTTAGTTTCCTTCAAATTTCCTACATCTATTTCCAAATTTTTAGTTAGAAGATTATTGTGAATTCCTTTCAGCAAATGAGGCACATTAAACAGGTGAATTATTTCTGTTTTGTCAATGAGGTAAGTTAATCCTAAAAATAATTATTTTCTGAAGATTATATAAATATAAAACATTTATATAAAATATAATACTAAAAATAATGTGAAAATATTAATGTAGATATACAATATAAATTCCACACAGTAAAACAATTGTAAAATCTGTTAATGAATCAGTTGTTGTGTTTGTTGTAATAATGATATTACAAAAATTCTGAAGAAGAGATGAATAAATTTCAAATCTAAAAATCATTCATGTTATTTTTTTTTTTTTCATTGAACACAAATTATTTTAAAAAACCCACAAAAACCCATAGAAAAATCAGAAATGTGACTATATAAACATTTGAATATACAAACAAAATATTTACTTTGAGCATGTTAGCTTTTATTCTGTTTTCTAGTTTTTTCTAACACGGAATTAACAACTTTCACATTTCACGACCCCTAATTGCACTGTTGTGGAAAAAGACAACTTAATATAATGTTAGAAAACATTTTTTTTTTGTGCTAACTCTTTCATAATGAGCAATTAATTGTAAAAGTAGGATATGTAATGAAAGTTATTTTTACATCAATTATTTTAAATAATTGTGTAATAAAAGTTAAATGACATTTACCAACAATATTAAAGCCACCATCTGTAACCACTCTAATGCATACATCATAGTAGCTGGAGTGTTGATGTTTGGTTACAACTGAAACTAAATGAAATGGGAATTTTCTATCATTTTTTCCAAGTTTTTCATCTATGTATTTGTGTCAAATATTCATTAAAAATTGTTATATGTAAACAAGAAATTATTTAATGGTCTACAGATCCCAATTCATTGCGGAGATTGTAAATTTTCTACTGTAGAAAATACCACTTCCTTAGAAGTGAGGTTCTGTCTCACCAATCGTATCCAGGTGTGCTTATTTGATTAATTTCATTCGTACATACAATTTTATTAATTTTTTAAATATTAAAAACATATTTTACCAATTAAATCTTCGCGATTTGTTTTTCAACCATCGTTTTGGCCTAAGTTTATTTTTCGGGAATTTGTGATACGGCAACCAAGAGGTTAAATAATACATTTATTTGTAGTAAAACGTAAGCAAAGCAGATAATACCCATGGATATTCCCTACACTCACCATAATCTGCATTCGCGCAACTTTACTCAAAATGCGCGCGAAAACGCAACAGCAGCGCTATCTTTGCTATCGTAGTGACCGAGGAACTAAAACTTTGTCCCCCGCTTTTTAACATTGAGTGAACCAGCCCTGAGGACCGCCTACCTTGTGCTTGTGGTTTAGCGTGTGCGTGTGCCGGAATCCTGCTTCGTTATACGCGTGTGAAATGATAAATTAATTTTTATTTATATTGTGAATAGTATGCTTGATTCATGTAACTGTTACTTAGAATGGGGAAAAAGGGACATGGAAAAACAGCAGGAAAAGGAAAAGTTCTTGCCAAGGATGTTAATATTACCAGCAGTACTTCGAAGCTGTCGCGACAGAAACGAAATGAATTAAACCAAATTGTGGATAAACTTTTAAAAGGTAAGTGATAGATTAATTCTGCATAAGTTAATTGCCTTTCCTTAGAACGGCGTTTTTGTATAGTATGTGTTAACAGCAACGATAATCTTATTTGGGGATTTGCCAAACTTTGTAGGTTAACGTACCGCATTTCTAATTTTAGTAATGTGTATATGAAGTGTATTTTGGGACAAGGCCAAATTTCGGGTAACTGACTTGTACCTCGTGCGGGTATTACAACGCCGGACGAATGTCACGTGTTGAAATGGTTGTTAGAAAGATGATCATATCAGGTGAAATGTGTGCATCTGCTTATGCTAACAGTGAGCAGCAACTTCCAAACGGTTCCAAATGCAGCCAAAGAATGGGAGAGACATCTAGAAATCCGCAAGTTACTAGAGCAAGTGGATCAAGTCGAACAAGGTGAGTGGACAGACAAAATTATTTCTTTAAGACTTGTCATCTGTCATTTTAAAGACCATAAAGAACTGAATACTCCAAGATTTTTAAGGATAATGGGAATAAAACATTAATTATTTTTTTTGTAAGACGTTATTTCTTTAATCTAATAAATATAGATTTAAATTTACTTAATTTAGTTTATTATAACAATAATGTAGAAGAACTTTAAGGAATTTGCATCTGTTTGAATTTCATGTGCATTATAAAGTATATTGTAATATTACTTACATGAATATATTAAAAAAACAATATAGTAATGTTAACTTTGGTAGAGAACATGATTAATATTTTAGGAACCGTCAATAAGCATCTTTAAATATTTGATATTGTCCCAATGGAAACTTTTGGCTTTAAATTGAGAAATAGAGCTGGCATTTTCTTATTACAGAACATCCCCACTTTGTTAAATTTAAACCAAATATTTCTCTAAACCGAATTTTCCTTCCATCGAGATTCATTTGATCTTTCCAACATTCCATGTGTTTTTGAACATTTTTGTGGCAATAGTCCACCTAGATCTGATTGGCAGTTCACTCTGATTTAATTTTCTTCCCAAATATTGTGAAGTAATTCTTGTGAATTTGCTGTTTCATGATGGTATTTCAAATCTCATTGGGGTTTACTTTTGGAAAGAAAGTGTTCATTTTAACTGCTTGGAAAACTACAAAGAATTTACCAGTTTGTAGATTTGATACTACCCTGACTCATTTCAGAGCCATTGCTATCAATGACTCTGAAACGAGCCTGTACAATTTTGAAATATCATAATTTATTAACTGATCATAATTTTATTGTTCTTGGAAGTTCATATAAAAGATATTTCGAAGAAAATGTAAAAAAATCAAATAATTTTTATTTAAACATTTTCTTGTCTATAAATGTTTTTTTAAGGGAAATATAGTGGTATTGTAACTTTCTGTGAGACTAGACGTATACAAGCTCTATACCAATTTGTTCTTTACAAACAGTAATAACAAGTTAAATAAAAAAATATTTAAAATAAAAATAAATTTTTTGAAAGGTGAAAAACGTAATTTGATCATATTATTATGAAGGCCACTGTGGTTAGACTACAACTATATTGAATATTAATTTGTGATACACATTTCGTATTTGGGTGTTTACAGTTTCACATTCACATTCAATTCATGGTTTACATTTTCATATATTTTAAATTTGTGACATTTGTTGGAAATCTATGGTCCAGTTAAAAGAAGTTGGTAATAGACAGTTGTGAATGGAAGAGAACGACATCAACAGGTTGCATACCACTAAGCATGTGTTCCCAAGTCACGAAATAAAACACTTGACATAAATACTTATTAAAGTAATGAAATCGTACACTCATATTTTATGAAGCTTCAGCTCAGAATCACAACTGTCTATCACCACCTTATTTTACTCAGAGCATCGGGCAGGTACATCATAAATAACGTCTCGGCGGAATTGGGGTTATGGATCTGTCACAGGCACAAAACACTTCAAGCACATAGGTCACACATGTCATGTGGCAGCAGTTTCACACAAAGAGACTGGAAGGGGTGCAAGGAGAAAGCAGTGATATGGCATTGAGTGACTGGGTTGTGGCTGATCGACACGGTTGTATAGTTTCATGGCTTACCCCAACAATATTTCTGTTTTACTAAGATGTATAAGTTTGTTTTCTTTTGATGTTAATTCGATATTCTTTATTGGAGAAAAGTTTGCTTGCATTAAAACTTTGAAAAATAAATTGTTGAGAAAATCACATGCTGCTTGTCCATGCCCATATATTCTTAATTATATATACGACTATTGTTAGGACTCTTTGCAACTGTCTTCTATACCCAAGAGGTCCTCAAATAAAGTGTCACCATCAAACTACACACTATTGATTTATTATATTTCGTTTGTTTTTAGACATCAAAGATGACACTATTATGTATGTGACATGACACTGACCTGCAATCTTTTACAGGAATTTTTTATTTCTTTGCCTCCCCCGTCCCTGTCATTGGCAGATCCAGGGGGGATACCCCCACCCCAAATGCATCAAGATTTTGTTTGTTACTTTCCTTTTTTTTTTGGCAAAATTTATTTAAATATTTGTTAGAATTATGTAATTATTTAAAGATAAAATTTATAGTATCATATACACACTACAAAAGTAATATACAATATAATAACAAATATGTTAATTATGTAACAAAAATCTATGATCCAATCCCCCCCCATGAAAGATTGAATCCGCAGCTGTTCACTGTCATTACTTCAGATAATGGAGGTACTGCTGCTTGTTATTCTTTATATATTGCAGTAAATTAAAGTTATGTGATATTGAAGAAAGAAAAGAAAAAAAGAAGAAAAAACACACAACAAAAACAAACCACCATTTACACTGAAAATAGAGTAGTTTATTTGTTAGTCTGTTTTATTAATTATGAAATTGTACATCCATAACTAATTTCAAATGTTTAGAGTCTGTTGGTAATTTGAAGATCCTGTTTAATCCTGAAGATCTTGTTTTAATTTGAAGATCTTGTTTTTAAGATCCTTAATGCCTGAACATTCAAGAATGTGAATAAGCAGATACAAAAGCTTTATGCATAAGGTGTTGAACCAGAATATTAATTGAATAAGAAAAAAAAATGTTTCTCCAGGGGAGATCATTCCCTGAATCTGCTACTTCTGATTCTGATAGAAGTTCTTTGCTCAAATATTTTTGCTGCTTCAATAGAACATTTCAGAAATGATTTTCAAAGCTTGTGTAGATGTAAGACAGCTCTTGTTTGTGAGGTTTGTTTTGTGTCAATCTTGAGTCATGCATTATGTAACTTTCTCCTTCGTTTGCTCTTCTATCTTTATCTGCTACTCTGCTCCTCCATTATCTCAACTTGGGGGTTATATCAGCCAAGTGATAGTTTCTCATGGGGAGTAAGTTTTGAACATTACATTGTAATAGAATCTGAGAGAATGGATGGACCATTTCCTCAATAATGGCAATTTGCAGGAGAATACAATGCAGAGCAGGATTGGCTAAATTTTCTTGGGTCTAAAGCTCACCCATTAAAAAAAAGGAAAAAAAAAAAACCCAACAAACTTGAAAAAATCCATACAAAATTTTAAACGATTAGCAATTGAAGATCCTGGATATGGATATGAAGATATGGAGGAGCAGAGTAGCAGATAAAAGATAGAAGAGCAAATGAAGGAGAAAAGTTAAATAAAGTATGACTCAAGATTGAACAAAGAAGCCTCACAAACAAGAGCTGTCTTACATCTAATTCAAATACAACAAATGCGTACAAACAAGCTTGAAAAGCAACCAAGGATGCAATAAAGTAAACTGACAATAAAATAGTAATGTCATTTGTAGCATGGAAAACTTTCAATTTCATCACAGTAACACACACACAAACATACAATGACAACTTATGTATATAATGAACTTATAGTAAAATTCAAAACTTGTTTTGAATCTCTGCTATGTATTACTTTACATCTGTTACTTTATTACCTAGAAAGTAATAATATTAATAAAAATTTGTTACCAGTAAGGATTTTATGAGTTTGAAGTCATAAAGAAGGGGTGAGGTAATGCTGGGAAGCATTGTATACACTTGCCAGTGTTGAATTATTTCAATTTTGCTGTTCAGATAATGAAAATTGATATTTTATATTTGCTAGTTTAAAAAATAATATTCACTCCCCCCCCCTCAAATACCAAATTAAATAAAAAAATATCCACTAAGGTTTGGTGTTTTAAAAATCCTGTTTTTCTGATGCTGAGGCAGTGCACCACTGAATATCATTGGAATACAAGTGAAATTCTAGTCCAACATCCGGTTTTGAGGTAAATCAAGTTAAAGATTCCGTTGAAAATTTATCTACTTGATATCTTTTGCCAGATAGTAGTTAGACCTAAAAATGGACTTCATGAGTTTCATTTTTTGTTAACTCTCTGAAGATGCTAGCTTATTCTTCCTTGAGACAAATATGAGAATAAATTTAAAGTTGGTGATTGTTTGAAAGATAAATAAAAGTGGTAATATTAAATTTTATCCAGTTATATTCAATTTTATATTGGGAAAAGATATTGTAACGTTGGGAGTATTAAAGGGATCTTGCCATGCTTCCAAATTCAACATCTTTATTAATGATTTTAAAATGTAATTAAATAAATATTCTAATTCCTGTATGTGGCATTTTTAAAACTTCATAGAATCATTAAAAATCACAATTTCAATATCACAATTACATAACCATTTAGTAAATGTATTCGGGTGGTGAAATAATAATATTAATAGAAAGTTAGATATCAAAAAAGTAATATTATATGTTTTTTGTAGAAACAGAATACCAATTGAATACAAATATAAATATTGAACATAATATGAATATGTAGAGAGAAAGAACTGAGATTTTACTAATATGCATTTGTTGGCGTTATGCTGTAAGCTTTGAGGCATCTAGAATGTTATCCATATCTGTATGTGGAAATTGATAAGATTAAAATTGTTCATCATAAATTTTTTTTCTTATAAACCTATAAGTTGGGTCTTCCCAATTGTTTCTTTACATCACTTGCTTTGTGAAAAAAGGTGAGTTCTGCAAACTCACTTCAGAGATTCCTTTTTCCATAGATTAATTAATGAGCATAAAAATTGTTCCAAATCATTTTCATTGAAGTTACCAAATAATAGCTATATAAGTGAAGTCACATTTTCTTTCAGGGGACAATAACACCTAGTACTACTCAGTGATAGCTAGGGCTTCAGTGAATTAACTAACTGCAAAATAAATTTAATGACAAGGAGTTTTCAATCCAAACATTTTGTCAGAAAAATCTTACTCTACTATGATGCTTGATGTACATAGGTACTAAAAAAAAATACACATTAATAAGGTAAAATATGGCCTTAGATGCTGTTTTTTAGATTTGTTAACTCGACTTAGTTGTGTAGAGTAACTTAAAAAGTGGATGCTACATATTGTGTTCAATATCGAAATATGTCTGTCTGTCTGTTGTATTGTGTTACATTAATAAAGAGAATTAACTTTATTAAGAATCATACGAATCACACACAAATTATTTTTTATATTATCTCTGTAGCACACAAGTAAGCCCATGACAAATGTTGATAGTAATTGCACACGTGAGAGAGAGAGGAGAGAGAGAGAGAGAGGGAGGGGGAGAGGGAGAGGGAGGTATATGCTCCCTTAATTCTAACCACGCACATTTATGTTATTTATTTATTTCATGTAAAAAAGTGAAAAACTGTGTATGTTACACTACGGGAAAGAAGGGCGAAGTGGGAATCTTCTCTAGTAGTCTTTTCACTGCCCAGAGTGGTATTACTCGCGCTACTTTTCTGACCGATGAATTGAAGAATGCGAGTAGTGTGTGGGGGTATTAGTTACGAAATCGGCCACTAGATTTTTATTTAAACAATGCCAATCTCTGGAGAATCATTCATGCCTTCGTAACTTTCTCAATAATTTGCATTCTAACTTTCTCAGGAGTTCGAGGTATCTCCTGTGATGGGATCTTCACCTGCTTCGGTCATTTCTTTAATTTTTTTTAGAGACAATCACGGGACAGAAATTTTCGTCTTAAACAGAAAATAGTTTTCTATTTCGCACCAGTGAAGATGTGTTTGTAATGTTGTCATCAGTGCTCGCTGCGAGCTTTTGCCTTCAACTGTTTATTGTGCCAGAGAGGGGGGAAGCAAGGTCATCGGTCAAGAAATTTGCTTGCGATTAGTACCCAGCTCTCCAAGTCTCTGTCCTCGGCGGTTTCCTTGGACCGGCTTAATTGGGCTCAGTTGATGTCCACTGCAGCAGCGTCTGTGACCGAAGGTCCTAGACTCGAGACTTCACTGTGGCAGGATTTTTCGATTCTCAGTTAGTCGAATTCAGTCGCGGTCTTGAGGAGAAGTCTAGTGGCCCTTCGGAAGTTTTCCCTGTTTTTTCCGATGAACCCATGTGCAATGTCGAGCAGTACTTTCAATAACAAACGGCCCGCGGACCGCGCGCGTTCTCTCCTTACTCTTCCTTAATTCACACAAACCATACACTACATTGCCCCATATCGAGAGCGTAGAACTTGACCGCGGGTGGGACGGTGCCCCGCTGGTGTGAGATACCTGATTGAGGAAAATCCGCACGAACCGACGTATAGGTCGGCGTTGGACCTCGCCGTCTAACGGAGGAAGACCGACCGCGGTAAAAACCATTCACCTACACTTACGGGATAATACAGGGACCGTAGAAGTTGACGTACTCGGAACACTATTGAATCATTCGATGTCCCATTTAATCTTTCATCTTTAACTGGTCACGCATCTAGCATCTTTTTTTCTTTCTCGTTTCAAACAGCTTCCTCCTCAGCCCAAACAATAGGCACTACCTCTCCA
>JAHLJT010002689.1:0-30387 GCA_031308135.1 Acheta domesticus
ATGGAAATATTATTTAAGATATTAAAGAAAAGTATAATCTCGTCCTAACTAGGCAATTTTCTTGAAAAATTTGGAGCAGTTTTTAAGGAAATGGCGTTTAAGCGCTTAACTGTGAATGCGAAATTTTAAGCTCTTTTTGAACAGAAAATTTTGAATTTTTTCAAAAAACATCATCAGACGTCAATTTGAAGTATATACCAACTTCTAAATACAACACTGTTTACAATTTGCTTGAAATGTGCATATTGAGGGTTTTCCAAAAAAATATTTCGTCTATTTTTAAAAAATCAAAAAATACCCCAAATTGAACTTGCTTCATATCACTATCCGTTCAATTGCACTATCCGTGCAATTAGCACTATCCGTTGAAAAGTATCAAAAAAAACTATGGACCCATTTTTGAGAAAATGCATTTGAGCGTATTAGGAGTTTGGTGTTCACAGAAACAATTGAGTTTTTGAGAACGTTTATTTGACCCTTTATTTAAAGCACATGTACTCATAAATAAATAATATGAACAAATCCCTATTGTAAATCGTGAACTCGCTAATTTAATATTAATCAATGACGGAGAGATTCAGGACAAAAATTTCATTTTTGTAATTTTTGAGAGAACAAAAAATAGAGCAATATGGTGTATATTTCATGTTATAGAGTACATTAGGCACTATCCTTAACCAAATGTTAAAGCAAAAAAAATGGAGCCGTTTTGGAGAAAATCTTGTTTCACGTCACATTTCCCGCAATTTGTAACATTATTGTAATTGTGAGGTAAGTGCTTCTTATAACTTTAAATAAAGTTTTTCGAAAACTCAAAAAATTTCTGTGAAAATGAGCGTTTAATTTCGAATTTAGAGCATCGCTTAAACGTCATTTTCTAAAAACGGCTCCATTTTCTAAAAAAAATTGTCATTTATGACGAAGTTTTGCTGTTCTTTATTATTCGTAAAATAATTTTACGTTCTACCATTACGAAACCAAAAAATTAACAAAATATAAAAAAATGTAATTTGGGCGGCGATGGATGGCAGTGGCAGATGTATGGCAGTCCGTATAGCTATCCGAGACCAAATATACTAGAAAACTAATACGGAAAAGTTTGTGCCGTTCTGTCCATCACGTTTTCATTTATATTGCAAAGTACAGCGTATAATTGATTCCATTAATTACGAGAAGTCTTAGTTTTCAATAGCCATTTTTAAACAAAAACAGAATGCTATGTTTAAGTTAATTAGGAATTTTACGCTAAATATAAAGGAAAAATTAAGAGTAACAAAAAAAACTGACGAGATGGAACATTTTGGGTAAATTCTGTGGTGGCAGCAGTATTTTTTTTTCGTTTTAAAGAGTTGAAATCTATAAGAAAAATGTATAAAAATCCTATGGAGTTTTTTTTTACTTTCAGACCATGTTGTTATAAATGAAAGTGACGGCCCCGTGGCCGAGACCGCTAAGCAGTAGTGCCGTAGTGGTCTTGACCGTGGTGTCACGGGTTCGCGTCCCGCCTCGGCATGTTGTATGTGTTCGTCCTTTCACCGCCTCTCATCCCCATATCGTGTCATCATCATGTCATAACGTTACTCCCAATAGTGGTCGCTAATGACACTGTAGTTGATGCGACCTTAACAACAACAACAAAATAAAAGTACTAGTATAAACACGTTTTTATAAACAAAAGCTCTAAAGAGTATTACATCCACCAGATATAAGTAAAGAGGTGATCCGATGATTGGCGGAAAAACTCTTCGTAGAGGCAACGTCTTACACACAGCGTGATAAAGTGAATAACATGGAAGCTAATCATTGTCTTTTTCACCCCTACTTGCGATAGTGTTTTAACCCACCCTGGAAAATGTAATGTTTTATGAATACTTGTCACTTTCAAGTTGATACCATTAAAATCTAGAGCTTGGAAAAACGATCGCACATAATTAAACAGATACGTACCCACTGATTATCAGTTAAAATTAATTTATCATCAGTTTTGTGATAGTCACACAGAATCGTTCTACTTTGAAAAAAAAAAAAACAAGCGTTTTATAAAAAATTTCCACGGTTACTCTTTCTCCGGTTTTACATCTTCAGCAAACATCATAATACTTGTATATTTCCGATTTGCTTGCGTTTTGGGAAATAGTTTTTCTTCTCTGAGAAGAGTTTCAAACAGAAATGATCCCGCTGATCACAACTGGGAAGTCCTAACAATTTTGTCAAATGTAGATGAACTTGCAATGCAAATATGTTCTAAATAAAAGTTTCTATATAGTTCTATTCAAGCAAATTTTCATTACATTAAAAAATAACACAAGCTTTTCGTAACAGTATATTTTCTTTAATAAAAGAACTCATACGGAATAATCATTCTTCACTTTCATCGTTCAGTCCTCGATCTCTCAGCGATGTTTCCGCTACGATGGAAGTGGAAAACAAGCGAAAGACAAAATTGAATTAAAACTAAATGCTGCATCGGCAAATTTCCTTGCATGTATGCATATACATATTACATAATACGTAATAACAATATTAAAATACCACACAAGGCCCGCAGAAGTGGTTTCCAATTCCTAAATTTTGTCAACGCTGGGATACGAATTTACGTATCGTCCAGCAAAATATTACTATGTCTACTACACTATTCACCCAAAAGAATCACAGCTCTCCGACACTTAAGTTGCACAGGGGAACTAATTTTTTTTAATCGCGTGCGTAAACTCACAATCCGACGCGTAGGGCGCCACTACTGGGAAGCCTGAGATGGACTTATTTATGAGTTTCGGGAACTTTCTGTAAGAACTCAAGGTTTCAAAGTTCGAGTTAATAGCAAGTGAGCTCGCCAAGCGACCCCTCTGAAGGTCATTTCCAAACACTGAAGTCTGAGAACCGAATAGACACTGAATGTTAATGAATACAAGAAAGTATATATAGATTTGGAATAAATGCATTTAAAAACATTTTCCCCGCAAATTGCTCTCTCATTAAAATTAAGTGAACTCGTTTTTAATTTTCCATACCATTCACTAGAAATTTCTCTAATTACACACATTTATTTACATGTGTGTAATATTACAAATTTGTAATACTAATCTATTGTTAGTTTCTATATTGAATTTAAATTATTTGTCACAATTGTCCAAGAGATCGTAGCGAAGCATTCTCGTAAGCGAAGGCATTCTCCATTATTCTCCGATATTACTGAATTAGTGTCACATTCTTCAAACCCCGTCTTTCCTTTATGTATTTACACTTGAATTGCTAGAACGCATTAGCTTGAATTGTTAGATAAGCGTTGCTTGCCTTAGAGTTGAGGATGGCTCAAGACGCGTGTCAAAAATATATTTTTACTCTATCTACTTATTACCAAATGAGACATTATTATATCTCTCTTACATGATCTATTCATTCAGGTAAAAACGATGCAGCTTCATTTATTTTCCGTGCCACCGTTCCGTCGAATGCAATTTTAAATCATTCGTTTATATCATAATTCAATAATAATGAAATAATTTGTTTTACTCACTTTCCTCTCGAGACGGTTAACTATTGGCAGCCACTTAGCACAAGTAGTAGAAGATATCCAAGCACATAATAAAGAAGCGTACACATTTGCAGGACAACAGCTTCTGCGTTTTGAAATTAGAAACAAAATTTATTTGTAATGCAGATGAATGAAAATACTAAAAAAACTCAAGTTTCAACGATGTATTAAGATATAAGGAAATTTCAAAGTTAGAAAACAGCAATATTTCCTTAGCAACAATTTCTACCGTTTGCCGTAAGTCAGAAATAGTTAATATAATATAATCGGCGAAAAGCAAACTATCTGAACCAATACTTGACTGCAAATACTTGCCGCAAGAGCGACCGGATTGTCTGTAAACAAATGAGGGTTGCATCAGATGCTAATTTCCTATAAACCATTGCGTAAGGAAAGGTTGATAGCCCCGATTGGATTGCAGAATTTTGCAACTTGTTGAAAGGCAATTGAGATGAGAGAGTAAAGAAATATTGCGTAATTTGTAATTTATAAACAATTCCCATTTTTGCAATTCTAAGTGGGAAGAGTTTCCTGATGGCCCAGAACCGAAAACTGCGAAATTAAAAATTTTTGCAACAATTAACATTTTATAACAATTTCGAAATGTGCGTTATTCCTGCGGAAGAGTGGCCCAATTGTCCCTAAGTTCAATATCGCAAATACAATTTTGACCAGAGATGCAAATTGATTGCTTATATCTATTTAATTGTTGCTTTAATAATAAATATACAATTGGTCTTTGAATTTTATGTGTCTTGTATTGAAATGGTTCCCTAGAAATTTTCTATCGAATGCAGAAAGACAGTATTTTGCAAATTTTTGCAACTTTAGAATCACTTTGAACACTTGAAATGTGCAATTATAATAGTTTTTTCTTATGGAAAAAATCTGGACAGTTGATAAAGTTCATGGATTGTGAATGAACAACATATTGTAATTAGAATGCGTATAAGAAAGTAATTTGTCTAAAATTAGTGTTATTTTATCTCACATCACCATAAATTTCTTCAAAAAGAATTGTGTTTAATAGTGGTTACATGTATGTGTTCATATATATTTGAATAAATTTACTTAATGTTCGTAAAAGTGTTTCATTCTTGTATTTTTATTTGAAAATATTTTCACATCGGAACTAGGGCGCCCGCCATTTTGTACGACGTTAAGTTTGTTAGGTCACTCCCACCTGTGTTGAATTGGCTGCGTAAGCTGTGAGGCTCCGCCTGCGACGTTTTCGTCATGACAAGGGCTGCCCAAGCCGTGCACAGCTGAACTTAACCGCCGACGGCCGCGACCAATTTTTGTTTCCAAACGGTGATAGACCTTTATGCGTCACAGTAAGAAGGAGGAGAGGCCTCAGACAATTGAAACCTCCTGGCACAATGCAATTTTCGGGATGGGAAAAGTATGTAGTCAGCCATCAAGGTGACCCTCTAATGAGGCAGTCATGACATCTGACTCGAAGAATGGTGGGGGAAACATGCATTGTAAGTGTAGCAAACAGTATTAGCGTGCATTCCAAGTAATCTAGGTAAGCTGCGCTTACCCTGAAAAAAAAGACTGTTGTCAAGAATACAAAAAAAACTTTAACAATTTCACAAACTCTTGCAATACTATGAAAACGCAAATGAAGGTACACACTGACGAAGTGATGCTGCCTGACTAATACAGTAAGAAAAACTAAATTAATGTAAACATTGCAGAATGTATTGAAGGTTACGAGGCACACATGGCTGGATTTCCAAACCAGACCCCTCTCACAGCACCACAGCTCCTCCTAATTACACAGCTGTCTAGTAGAGGGTCTCAATGCAGATAGAAAGAAGTGCCTTTCACCGACGTGAATGCTTCACGCCCAATTCCGCACAGCCCCTTCCGCCGTGGCCCAACTCCACCAGCGTTCACTCCGCCAACCACCCAGCTCTGGCCCGCCCCGAGTTTGTTTTTTTTAAGTGGGACGCGCGAACTTTGGAGTTGACGCCCACATAACACACTGGTGTAGCATGGAACTCCCCATAATTTGGCGGGAGTACCGACAAAGTGTGCCCAGTGGGCGGAAGTCGCAGGAACTTGTCCGCGCCGACAAAATGTGCTAACAACAGTTTAAATGTAATTATTATAGTGTGAAATCGCGACTTTCACCATGATGACTTTACTAGGAGTTTAATTTCTGTCAAGGAAGGGTACACTGCCTTGCGAAGGGCCCCCGGCCAGGCGTGGCCCTACATCGAGCATACAACGCTGATGCAGACGGAGACAGAAAGCGGGTGAAAGAGTCGGAGGTAGTAGGCACCGCCACCCGGACCCGAAGTGAGCATTGCGATGTTCTCCATCTAAATGCATTAGGGGGTTCGCGCATGCGCTCTTGACTTTTAGAAGCTCTTATTTGATTTGTATGTAGCTCTCTGGTAAGCACAGCTACCCAGGCCCGCCGCCTAGAGCACCACCGCAGGGTGGCCCTAAAATGAGCTTGCAGACGTGTTCGCATATGACACAGTGGTAAGCGCCGCGTAGTGAGTCTATGTTGTAAGTGGTAATAAGAACTCGTGGATTTTTTTTCTCATCTCTTTTTCCTGATCACAATTTCTGTGTGCGTTCTTCCCGTGTGCGCCGCCTTTTGTGTTTCGTAGCGGTAAGGCAACTGAGCTATGGCAGAAAATGCGTGTATAATTGAGGATATTTTAAAAAATCCATTCAGTTGTCGTACTTTTGTGGAGAAAAGTGATGTATATTTAGTAGGGAGGCCTGTTCCGGAACTTCCTGACTTCAGATGTTTGCACAAGAAAAGGGAAGGAAATTTTTCGCTATTTTAATACTAAAAAGTATGATCTCACAAATTGGATAACAGGTATAGAATACTTAATAATGGCCATGTTTACTGTTTTCCCATGATCATAATGTTATAACAAAGAAGGCTATAACAATTTTTTAGACTTATTATTAATTCTGCAATTAGTTATCATTACTTGGTGGGCAGAATATTTAAATTACAAGAGAGTATCAATTAAAAAAATTAAGAATAATAGTACATATTTCACGGTGCAAACATTACTCCCAATTCATTTTACTCCACTTCACTTCACTGCACTTCACTTCACAACACTTACTGTTATGCATTTCTTTCGCATTTCTTTCCCTCCACTTCGAACAACCTTTCCAATTTGTCGTTAACAAAGGCAATTACGTTGTACTTCTAAATTTGTTTGAGTACCTATGATACTACATTGCAACTACACCTAGAATTTGCCAAAACATTAAAGGCACTTCCTAAGAATTCAAATGATTTGATTTCTGACATTAGTATTGTCTTGAGCAAATCTTCAAAGACGATATTGCCACGACCCAGCACGTTGCGATTATTTTAGATGAATATTCCGACCTAAGTAAACACTGCTCTTAGATAGCTACTGCTCTTAGATATGTTCAGGAAAAACTGTAGAAATTCAGAAGACATTTATATCTTTTGTGGAC
Source organism: Acheta domesticus (assembly GCA_031308135.1). NCBI lineage: Eukaryota > Metazoa > Arthropoda > Insecta > Orthoptera > Gryllidae > Acheta > Acheta domesticus. The sequence goes on from JAHLJT010002689.1 coordinate 7,004, forward strand.
GTAAGCGCGGATAGATATGCCAATGGATTATTTAATCATGTGGAAGAAATGCAAATGCAGAATTTCTTCATCTCTTTTCGAATTAATACTACGATATATTATGCAATCGTCTGCAAATAGCTGAACATTTGAGGTTTAATTGCGCCGGCAGTTCGTTGACGAAAGGGGTCCAATGATACCTCCCCTGCGGTATACCTGACGTAACGCTTACCCCGGAAGATAACTCTTGCCCATTCGGACTTTCTCTGTTTTCTATCTCGCAGAAACTCGCTAATCCAACGCCACCACCCTGGGATCTATGCCTGAATTCATTAACTTCCTGTACAGCCGATCGTGAGGAACGACATCAAAATGCTTTGGCAAAATCTATAACTATTGCGTCTACTCTCCCCGCCCGCGTCAATTTCATCTGCTAGATCCTGAAATAGCGTGACTACCTGACTTTCGCATGGATAACCACTCCTGAACCCGTGTTGCCCATCGTAGAGCCATTTTTTAATTTCCATTCTTTCTTAATGTAACTCCCAACTAGATGCTCCATAAGCTTGCAAGGTACTTTTGAATTATTCAAAGTCACGTGAAAAATTCTAATTAGGTTACGGTAATATTGCCTTTCACCTGCTAGTTTTAATAAAATCCGTAGAATGTCGTCTCGACCCCTTGACTTACCATTTTTTCATAGACTTTACTTTTTCCATAGAACGTTTACTTCAATATTAACTGATTCGCAACCGAAGACCCTTGAATAAATGGATGGTCCGTACTATTTTTGAAAACCGAACTAAAATACTTCTTAATGCATCCGCGTTTTGCCCGATTGTCAGTAGTTAGCGTGTTTTCCATTTTCGCGAATAACTGGCGAATATCCTCTTTATTTCGTTTCCTTCTACGAACATATTTATAAAAACTGTCCAGTTTATTTCCCTTCCCATTTAGAATATTCTTTTAAATATGCCTCCTGAGCATTTTCTTTTCGGCTCTAATATTCTTTTGAATGACTTCGAAAAATATTCATATGCTCGCTACTGGTGTTTTCTGTTCTTAATGCTTTCTCGTTACCCTCTTCATTCTCCTAATCTTTGCATTGTTAGTATTCTGGATCTGGATTATTTTATAGAATTTTGCACGGAACAAGCTTTTGCAAATCTTCGTATATAATATATTTGAACCACGCCCCATATTTCTTCCATACCTCCCTTTGTTCTTAGCAAGCGGTCATATTGTTCCCTAAAGAAGCCTTGAAGCCCGCCTACATTTGCTTTCTTGTATTGCCGTATTTTTCGTTCCTATTGTAATGCCTTTCCTTGAAATATTTCCGTCTAAGTCCAGAAGAACAGCTTTGTGGTCACTAATGCCCTCACAACATCACAGATATGAAACGTTCTTTCAGCCTAATTAGGTAGACATCCAAAATCGCAACCTGTCGCGTACAGGTCCAACTTCGTGGATAAACCCCGGTCCTACACCAGACCGTCAACAAGGGTTTGGACTTTTCCTTCGCTGACGGCTCCCTCGCAGTTTACGCTTGGAATATTTAAGTCGCCTCCAATAACAATAGGATGGCCATTTTCGTTTCCCGTTCTCTGAGTGATGTCATCTAAAATGTCCATATCCATCGCTCGAAGGCCATTTCGGAGGCAACGGGATAATGATGCGTTATATTACTGGGGCGGAAAAATAATGGAATGTCCATAAATAGCTCTAAAAGTAAATCCATCACTTTTGGCAGGGGTCATATTTACAGTGAAACAAATTACCGTTTAAATAATGACATTAGTCCGAGAGTTTCCTCGTGCAAGTACCTAGGAATTCATTTCGATGGTAAATTAAATTGGAAAAAACACGTAGATTTTGTTGTAGGGAAAGCCTGGAGATCTCTTCACTTTGTAATGCGCATCCTAAAAAAGAATACGGCAAACGCGAGGGAAATTGCTTATTTATCTCTTGTTCGTCCGATAATGAAATATGAAACAATTTGTTGGGATCCGCACAAGATTATGCAGAGTAAACACTTGGAAAGGATTCAGCATAGGGCAGCTAATATACATTCAGGGACAAGGAAACGGAAGGGTGGGATTCACTCAAAAACAGGCGATCAGTATGCGCCTATTATAAAGCTTATAATGGTCATCCAGCTTGGAAAGAAATTAAACGGCGGCTATGTATTTTTACATACATCAGTAGAGTTGGATCAGGCCACAAAATAAATTTAAGACAGCAGGGAACGGATGTCGGGAAATTTTCTTTTACAAATCGAACGATTACGGAATGGAATAGATTGCCTGCAGAAACCTTTGAACCCTTTTCTCTAAGCGTTCAACAGTTTAGGAAATTAATTTAGGGTATTATTAAGTAAATGAGGGAGAATAGTGGGTTATAAAGCGATGCATAAGTGTTCTATTGTGAAGTGAGGTGTCGTGCAGTGTATAGCATAGAAATAAAGAAGGAAATGTTTTCAGGCCTTAGTGAAGTGAAGTGAAGTGTGATCCTAGTGCACTGTGTTTTTTTTCTTTTTCTTTTCTCTCTTAATGTAATTTAATGTTAATGAATCAGTCGTTTTTATATTAGTATCACTATGTTACCATTATTTTTTATTATTTTACCATTATTACTATAATTAGTATATAATTTGCTAGTATATTACCTTATTCTTATTGTTATTATTATTTATTATTCCTCTAAATCACGACTAAAGGATGTTATGTGTCAGCTGAATATACAAATTTCTACTCCAGGTTGCAACCAGCTACAAAGGAGCAGATCTAGGACTGTCGGTGCCTCTACAATACTTTGCGCAAATGTGGGCTTTCCAAATAAAGCGATTTTATTATATATATTAGCGATTTATTATTATTATTATTATTATTATTATTGTTATTATTATTATTATTATTATTATTATTCCACTACATCAAGACTAAAGATGTTATGAGTCGGCTGAATATAAAATCTACTCCAGGTTGCAACCAGCTACCTAAGGAGCAGATCCGGTGACTGCCAGTGCCTCTACAATACTTTGCGCAAAATGTGAGCTGTTCCAAATAAAGCAATTTCTTGCACTTCCCAGTCCTTTGAATTACCGGGGAGTTTAGACAAGTTCTTACTCAAATTTTGCGGAACAAATCCCAGAGCTCCGATAACTCTCGGTACGACCTGTGCTTTTTCGCCCCACATTCGGCTTATCTTCTGGCGAAGAGGGGGCACTTGACTCCAAATGTTTCAAGCTTCTTTGGATTTTTACAAAGTAAAATGTTAAAAAATTATTAATATAAAATATTAAACAAGATTTAAAACATATTACTATCGAATAATTTCAAAGTGGAAATATGTGAAAAACACTGTAATGAATAATTTCACACTCCCCCTGGCCATTCCGCGCCGTATAATCTAAAAGTTCCTAACCTAAAAGTTCTTCACACATCAGACGCATGTCGTGGGACGGAGGGCATTACCGTTGCGGAGGGCCGCTTCCTCGAATCGGTTCTGATGCGTGAGCGTTGCCGTAGCAGCACGAAGGATAGTGTTTCAATTCAGCGTTCATCACGTCCCGACAGATACGAGGAACTTCTTTTCGACGTGTGGATCGTTCAAATGCCAGCGACTGTTGGTGACCGGTAGTTCGTAGAAAATTGTGTGCGCATATGCTGGGGACTCGCATTCTTCCAGAATAAGTAATAATAATAATAATAATAATAATAATAATAATAATAATCCAAAGTAAAATTCATGGGAGAAATCTCAGAACCCTTCGAAATTCAAACGGGTGTACGACAAGGTGATGGGCTCTATCCTCTTCGGTTTAATATCGTTCTAGACAAGGTTATGGAAGAATGGGAAAGAGAACTCAAGAAGCAAGGATTTTGGAAGTCAATTTCACTTGGCTTTCCGATAAACAATCTCTATATACCATATCTCGCATTCGCAGACGATCTGGCGATATTAGCAGAAGATGAGAAGACAGTCATTAAACAGCTCGAGATACTTAAAGAATGTGTTGAAAAAGTAGGGTTACAAATTTCATTCGAGAAAACTAAATTCATATTTTCAGACAGAAATCGCAAGTCTGAAGACGAAGTACGGTAAAATCAAAAGGGCACCATACTTTAAGTACCTCAGAGAATTCATCGAACCTACAGGGCTTGAAAAAATTTCACAGCAAAATCGCCTCCAAAAAGTGAAGAAAGCATTAGGACTAGTTCAAAACATCTACAACAAAAAATCCATGTCAAGACAAACCAAAATTCGACACTACAACACTGTCAAAACTGTCATGTATGCTAACGAACATTGGCTCTTAACAGAAAACACGAACTTGAAGAAATCAAAAATGAAGAGAGAAAGATAATTAGGAAAATTCTAGGAGCAAGACCTAAAGAAAACGGTTACAGGCTACAATCCGTCAAAACAGTAAAAAAATTTTCAAACATAGAAATTGATATTAGAAAAAGGAGAATGAAATTCATTGGCCATATTAACAGATTACCAGAAAACCGATTGACAAAAAAGATATTAGATTATGTTACCTCACTTAAGAACACAACATCTTGGCTGAACGAAATTCGGAAAGACCTCAGAAAAGCTACCATAAGATAAGATGACGTAGTGGAAAGAGACACCTTCAGACACAAAGTTGACAAGTGGGAAGTTGCACCAGAGCAACCAAAACAAAAACATACAGACCAAAGTGCTCTAATGAACGTAAGCAAGCTTTCTCGGAAAGAATGAAAGCCTATTGGAAAAATAAGAACAGAACCAAAATCGAGTCTCTTGCTTAACGTCTTCCATCTATAGGGACAATTCGCCTATAATAATAATAATAATAATAATAATAATAGTAATAATAATAATAATCGTAATAATAATAATAACAATAATAATGTTTTTGATATATTCATATACTTAAATATTTACAAACAGTAACTAAATGGATTTTCGATTTGTCTCCTCAAACACATCAATTCGCATCCTTGCTATTTACAGAGCTTATCCATACAAATCGGTCACCGCACGCCCCTGAGCAAGAGGCATTGCGAACAAGACTGTGCAAGACACGCAGAATGACAGAGACAGTGAACTTCTGATGCTACTTAACATGAACTGTGAGACTTAAAAAGTGTTAAAGAAATCGTGGAGAGACAAATCACTCAACAGACAATATCTGAAACGAATGGACAGAGCACAGATCAATAAAGATCAATAAGTTATGTGGCTCAAAAGAGAAGAATGAAACCATAATCGGAAGCACTTGTAATAGCTGCAAGAGATCAGGGCTTGATAAAGCTCTGATAAATATTATGATAAAGCGGTTCTCGAAATTTCCCAAGATGATAAATGCCGCATTTGCCAGGGACACGTAGAAACCATTGATCATATTGTCTCAGTTTGGGCCAATCCTAGCAAAGGCCGAATAATTGAAAATACACGACTTGTTGTGTAGCTACCTCCACTGGCAGATATGTACCTCTCTCGAAGTTCCAAACATGTGCCCCAAGTGGAACGAACACTCACCAAAGCCGGTGACGTCTATTGGATTGTGTACAATATCGTATGACCCACAAATTCAAACTGATCGCACGATAGTGGCAAACAAACAGGATATAGTTTATCCGGGATTTGGAGAAAAAATCATGTGTTCTTGTCGATGTTGCTGTACTTTGCGATCAAAACGTCGTTACAATGGAGGCAGAGAAAATTAAATACAAGAGTTTGGAAATCGAGATCAGCCAAATGTGGGGCGTAAAAGCACAGGTCGTACCGATAGTTATCGGAGCTCTGGGATATGTTCCGCAAAATTTGTGTAAGAACTTGTCTAAACTCCCAGGTAATCCAAAAGACTGGGAAGTGCAAGAAATTGCTTTATTTGGAAGAGTCCACATTTTGCGCGCAGTACTGTAGAGGCACCGCCAGTCCCTAGATCTGCTCCTTAGGTAGTTGGTTGCAACCTGGAGTAGATTTTAGATCAGCCAACTCGTAACATTTTTTGTCGTGATGTAGGGTTATATTATTATTATTATTATTATTATTATTATTATTATTTGTGGTTGTTGTTATTATTTTTGTTAATTTGTAATAGTCTCTTTCCTGCGAGTGAAGTTACACCATGCGGTGTCTCTCGCACCCAAACTTCCATCTTCTCCTATCTGCCAATCTTCTTTGATGTGACGATATCTCATTGTCGCACACCATCATACCAAGTAAGTCTTGGTGTACCTCTCTTTCTGCGCAGTGGCATCTGCTACCTCCAGGTTTTTAATGGCCTTCTATCCTCCGACATTCTTCTAAAATAACCGTACAATTTCAACCTTCTCCCTTCTATTGTATCCATTATATAAGAAGTGACACCCATTTGCTGGTTTATATTTAATTTTCGATTCTTCCCATTAACGTTACACTACAGCTGCGTCTCCCAAACGATATTTCCATAACCTTGTACCTTTTTCTCATTGTTTTTGAGATATCCCACAGCTCAGCACCATATAGTGATATGCTTTCCACAATTGCTTTATAAATTCTAATTCTCACTTTATTAGCAATATTTGTATTCCATATGATTGAATGTAATTGCCGAATGGCAGATTTTCCTTGCAGAATGCGATGTTTAGTTTCCTTTTCACTGTCCCCTTAGTCTGTTAAAACTGTTTCTAAATATTTATACAACTGACAACACTTAACTACCGAGCCATCTTCCATTACTAAATATTTTCCTGTCCGTCCTACAACCATGTACTCTGTCTTTTTGAAATTGATCTTGAAGCCTCATTTTCCATATTCCTCATTTAATTTCTTAAACGTAACGTCCATCGTTTTCATCCTCTGCGTATATCACTTGGTCCATCTGCAAAATTTAGTGAATATAACATACCGTCATTTAATTTTATTCCCATCCTTTCACATTTTTTCTTCCAATTTTTTGAAGCTTCTACTGGATAGATTTTGAATAGGGTTGGTGCGAAGCAACACCCCTGTCTTAGCCCTTTATTTAACTTCATTTCTTTTGATATGTTATTTCCTAACTGACAGAAGCGATACTGCCCTTATATAACTCTCTATGGCCATATTATATATGATATAATATGGAAATATATATAATATATTTCCAATGGCCATCCATAATTTTGAAAACTGTCGTACGTCTTTTGCAAGTCAATATACACCAGCTGTGCCTCTAGGTTATGCTCGAAAGACACTCTGTTCTTCCATTTCATTTATTTCATTTTCCAATCTGACATCCTGTCGGACACGCAGCGTTCCATTTACAACGGTGTACAGTTTAGGTCATGATTCAGTCATCTTAACATTATTGCTTTACATGAGGCTTGTTAAGATCACGTACAGCACAAGTCTCTGAAGATCATTAAAATCAGTGTGTATGTTCTGCATTCTAACCGTGCAAGTTGAAACATACTTACCTAATATTTCGAAGTGTGTCCACATATTTTTCATAGAAAAATGTTGAGGTACGGTATCTTTGTTATATTCATATGTTATGGAATCTCATTGAAAAGTCTGATTTTTCTTACAAATTGTTTTTCCCAGAACTCCAGTAGCCCAGCAGACTTCATTTTAGCAAATAAAAATATTTGTTTTATCCATCCAAGCCCAGTTTCTGAAAAGTTAAAATATCGTTAAAAGATTGTTAGTATATGAGCCACACTTTTGTATTAATTGTGTTTGTTTTATAGTTCTTAGAAAATTATACGAGAAATAAAATGTATTTGTAAAAATTATCTAATTGAGAACAAAAGTAGTCTGGGTCGTAGTTAAAGTCAGCTTGCAGTTTCTTTGAATGAAGTAGCATGAGTTTCGTAATGAAGGTGTAGGTGGCTTCATCGCAAACGAATTCTGGTGAATTTATGTCACCAAGTTTAATATTTATAATGGCAGAAGTGTAAAAAATAAATATGATAAATTTGAAAGGGGTGCCTGGAATAAGGATGTACCAACAACAATTGGCGTAATAGGAATATAAGTATAATTAAAGTATATCGATGCTCTACATCGTGGGGCAGCCTCTATTTTCCGACACTTCTAATAGTTCTCTTGTTATTAATAGTTGAACATCGCAATCTGTGGAAATAGGATGTAACGTCAGTCAAGATGGAGAGTGCAGGCGAACGATCATCTCTGGGCGTGCACATTAACCAAGGACGGAGGCGCAATATAAATGTAGATAATTGGAAGGGACATTACAATATAATATCTTAAAGACCACTGTGAAGAATATCCCATAAGGGTCATTCCATGTCAAATCGGCCAAAATTTCCCGACCATCTTCCGATTCGACTGAAACTTTTAAATCGTTTTAAAATGACGAAACAATACTGAATATTAAATTTTTGGAATTAAATTTTACTCCTTTTTGAAAAATTTGAAATGTGATATTTTGCATGAGTTTCAGACGGTATCATTTAAAAAATAGTAAAGCATCTTCAAATTTATTTTACTGTGCAGCTTGCTTTATATATCTAATGAGTACATCCCACCCTAAAGGTTTGGTATGATAAACCCTATTATAACGGCATTAATAACGCCATATTAAGGCCAAAGTCAATAATTAAGATTTTTTCAAAATTCATTTTCTACAAATATTCCATCTTGGATTTTCGTTTTTTTTTGCCGTCGAATTGAAGCGGAGACTTTGACGTTTATAGTAGTTAAAGAATCTCGATGGTAAATGGGAATTTATCATGGTTATCACCAGTTAAAGTTACATTTTCATTTTTGCTTTTTATGAACTTAGGATAACTATACAGAGTGTCCCACCAACTATGGACCACCCCCATAACTTCTAAATGGTTCAGGATATCGAAATGCTGTTTTCGCTTAACAATGCGGAATCGTGGAGCAAGTAACAGCCGTACAGAAATTGTCTATATAACATTTTTAGTTTAAGAGGAATTTAATAATCTTTGATTTTTAAATGGAACCATATAATTCTTTCACCACCAATGGATAGACCATGAAAAGAGGAAACAAATGATGTATCATATGTTAGTATTTTGGTAGTAATTTGAGTATAAAATTAGACTTTCAGTATGTGATTTTTAAGTAAACGGTCCTTTTCTGTAGCAACCCTTGCAAAAGTCGCCTTTGGTGAAGGTAGCCTTCGCGCGTCGAGACCGTTTCGTGGAGACAGGGAGTGAGAGAGGGGTGGCCGTGAAGGATAGGGGCGTAACTACAGCAATTCATGGTCTTGACACGAAGATCATATGAACAAACATCAATATTAAAGATCAGAACGAGATACTTTTTTCCCCATTTGTTCATATGAATTGAACTTTTCTTCTACTGAAATCCCAAAGCAACGATCATCGGAAAGAACAAATAAAAATAATTTGTAGTAGAGGTATGGTTGCGAATGAACGAATGATCATCTTAATTAAAAATGACATTTACTAGCGTAGAGACGGTGATTGGATCTTGTCAAGTTTGAAAATGATATTTATTATTAAAGAAGACAAGTGAAATGCAAATAGTCAATGGAAAAAAATCTCATTCTGATCGTTAAAATTGGTGTTTGTTAGTGGTGACCTTTGTGTCAAGACTTGGATTTGGCTGTAGTAGGCCTCTTATCCCCCATTGCCACCCTCTCAGTCTTCTCTCTCCACGCAACAGTCTTTCCGCTGCGAAGGCCATTTTCCCGAAGGCTAGATTTGCAGGGGCTGCTACACGAAATATTGTCCGTTTAATTCAAAATTACCTACAGAAGTCTAAGTTTTATACTCAAATTACTATCAAAATACTAGAATATGATACATCATTTTATTCCTCTTTTCATGGTCTATCGATTGCTGGTGAGAATATATATCGTTCCATTTAAAAAATCAAAGATGATTAATTTCTCGAAAACTAAAAATGTTATAGACAATTTCTCTACGGCACGTTACTTGCCTCATGATTCCGCATTATTCAGCGAAAACTGCATATCGATATCATGAACCGTTTTAAAGTTATGAGGGTGTGTCCATAGTTGGTGGGACATTCTGTATATATACATATATATCAACGTTTATCATTTGCAAATCTTGCTTTAGTTATATAGTCATATTCTCATATACCGTGTGGCTCCACCTAAGATGTTTCCCTTCAATTTTCTCCTGAACCGTTGCAGATACTGAGGTGCGGTTTTCACTAAAACTACTATATGCAAGGGGCACATGTAAGTCATGCATAATATTATTCTATTGCATTTTTTTATTGCAGAGATATTGACCCAACTTCGTTTTTTTAATGGAACCCTATAGATTTTTTTAGCTCATCATAACAAGCGTGAAGAGACGAGTTCATAAATATGCATATCGCCATGTGTTACATTTACAAAATTTTCGAGAAATGAGTTTTAAAGACGCACTTCGACTGCTGGTTTCCGTAATCTGAACGAGAAATTCCGGGTGGTATGCAGCGAGGCCATTCCCTTTCGTTGCGTCGACCCTGCGGGCGCGGTGCTGTAGTAAACTGGCCGGCAAGGTCACCTGATCTTACGCCCCTGGAGTATTTTCTATACGGGAACGATAAAGAACGAAGTTTACTCACAAGTACCAACAACATGTGAAGATCTCAGGCGCCGCATTACAGCATCTTGACATGCCATTTCACGTAAAAACTCTAAATTCTGTTCGAAGGTCTCATTATAAGCTTCTTGAATTGTGTATATCCGTTTATGGCGCACATGTTGAGTACATGTTATAAACCAAGCTATTTCTGGAATAGAATCTAGAATTTCTAGAATTGCATACCTTTTGTTTCTGTATTTTAAAGTATTTTTCTTACTTTTGTTTACACGATATTTTTGTACCGGCTGAGGTTTTCAGTCTTTCAAAGAGTTAAACGTTTTGTTTGTGACAGCACACGCATTTATTAATTCAAAACTGTTCACTCTCCCAATCTTCCCTTGCTTTCTCTAGGTTAATAATTCAAATATTTTCTCAAATCTTGTAGTATTTCATGAATTAAAAAATAGTACTTTATGGCGTACAGATTTGCTCAGAACATGGCTATGGGTGAATACATTGTCTCCAGGGCTGTAGTCTTAAGAGCAGCAATCGCGGGTTTTTGTGAGCTCCTTTGCACATTGCATCACTACATTTACCGCAGGGTCGACGCAAGGGAAGGGAAAATATTAAAATCAAGTTCAAATGTGAAAAGAAAGAAAAATTTAGATGTTTTGAATATTCATTAGAGAGTATATTACATCCTCCATCTCATAATGTTGATAGACCTAATAATATGATATTACACACATATGAATCTTTAAATATGTCATATCCAATAGATACAAAACCATTAAATATCAAAAGATATGAAGAATTATTAATTCCATTCCCATTAAATATCAAAAGATATGTTAGACAGTACTTATTAATGTTATGATATTAAAGATTTTGTATTGAATTAACTATTTGTAATGAAATTATAAAATTAGAAAATCATGGCAATATATTAATGTTTGAAGATCATTGTGTAGGTATAAAAAATGTAAGTGCATTATGAAACGGTCAAATTCATCATACGAAAAGTAACAAAAACATTATTGTTTAAAATGTAATAGAATTATGATAGTGAAGAAGCCTTAAGTGAACATATTGATCAACGTATTCGTGATAAAACAAGCGTTAATATGCTTAAAGAGAATACAAATCTTTTCGTGCTAAAAAAGATCATCTTATTGTAACATGTGATTTGAATGTACATTAGAGAAACTTAAACAAATATTTATAAATTCAGAATATATCCATAAACATATACCTAATAGTTTTTGCTTTACATATAATTTAATACCTGATGATGAATTTACATTTGTAAACAATATTTAAAAAGATCTAAAAATATTGAAGAATTAATGCATGAATTTAATGAAGAACTTATTAAAATGAGGAAATATTATGCTAAAGAATATTTTGCATATCTAGAAATATTCAATTACAATTGAATATTGAAGTGAGTAAAATCTGATGATAAACATGTTACATCACGTCACATTTGTAATAGAAATTTTGAAGAATATAAATTTAAAAAGAGTAGTTGATCATGACATATTACTGGGTAAGTAAGACGTGCAGCAGGTATGTAATTTAAAATTTATGGTATCCCAAAATTTATTTCCAAATGTATTTCATGATTTAAAATATGATTCTATATTATTTTTAAGAGCATTAATAAAACTAAAGTGAAAATATCCAGGTATAAAATTTACACCAAATACTTCAGAAAATATTTAACATTCTCTAAAAAAGTAATTGAAGGGCAATCACCTACTTCGTAAGCATGTGGATATGTAATAATGTAAGAAAAGATATAGGAGAAAAACTATGTTTTGACCAAGAAGAACAAATAATACACAAATGATCTCTTATGAATGATATTATTGAATTTAGGTTTATTGATCTGTTGATAGATTTTTAAATAAAGTTTAGATCAAGCTTGTAAAAAATTGAGCTGAAGTTAATAGTGCATATTGTGCTCTTTGTAAATTTAAAAAGCAATAGAACATGTAAAATTTCTACTTATTAATGAAAAATGGTTTATAAAAAGATGAAGCATTATGTAAAATATGTAATATTCAGTTTCTAAATCTATTGAATATAAAAAAATTAATAGTCTATTACCATATTCAAACAGAGAAGATATCCTTTTAGTATTACAAAAAGGGCAATATCTTATGAATGGGGGGGTACATAATTATGATAAATGTGAACAAGAATTAACATTAACGAGATAGATTGAGGAAATCTGTTTTAAATAATAAAGAAGTAGTTTTAAAATTTGTAAAACATGTATATGAACATTTCAATTTAAACATTTTGGTGATTATCATAATTTATATCTAAAATTAGATTCTATATTATTAAGTCATGTATTTAACAATTTTATAGAAACGTGTAATAAATTATGATTAGATCCTGTATATTATGTATCAGCCAGCAAATTAGCAGATCATGCATCATTAAAACTTACAAGGCAAAAATAGATCTTATCTTGATCAAGATTTATATGAATTATATGAAAAAGGTATACGTGGTGGTATATCTATGGTTCCAAACAGATATGGATTTACTAATAATTGTTAATTCTATGATCAAAAATCTCTAAAAACCATAAATTATCAAAAGAAAAACATGAAAAAATAGGTATTTATAATAGTAAAAAGCTTTTAAGTAATAGCATGTATTTACATTGTAATAATTTATACAGTCATGCATTAACTCAACCTTTACCCATTTGAAATTTTAAAAATAGAAACAAAAAATGTTACAATTGATGGACATTTTAAATTTATCTCATGAGGGACGTACAGGATATACGTTTGAAGTAGATTTAATATTCCTGATCATTTTATATTTTAAGAGTTTCCACAATGTCTCGATCATTATATTCCAAATATTAATGAATTATCAAATTATCAAAAAGATCTCATGAACAAAGGTAAACGAAATTTACCAAAAGGTGTAAAACTTGTGAATATATTCAAAGAAAAAATAAATTATGTCATTGATTATATAATGTTTAAAATATGTTATGCAACAAGGTATTAATGTTAATAAAATTCATCAAGTTATATATTATGATTAAAAAACCATGTGTAAAAGTATATATTGATAAAAATACTGTACAAAGGCAAAAAGCAATAATGATTTCGAAAAGATTTCTTTAAACTTATGAATAAACTTATGAAACGTTGTATATGGTAAACAAAAGGAAAATTTAAGAAAAAGATGTGATGTAAAACTTCTATCTAGCTATAAACAATTAAAAAAACATAAAGAATGTGGTACAAGAACAATTATCGATGAAGATCATTTATTATTATACAGACAAAAGGAAACAGTAATATTAAATAAACCTATTTATGGTGGATTTGTAGTTCTTGAGTTATTATCTATACATTTATTACATTTTTTAATTTATACAAATTAATAAATTTGTATAAATTATTAATGTATAAAATTGATTACGGTGTTCTAAAACCAAAATATGGAAATCATATGAAGCTATTAGCAACTGATGCTGATTCCTTGATATTTGTGGTGAAACAGATGATATTTTTGATGATATAAAGAAAATCTTAAACATTTTGATACTTGTGGATATCTTTTAGAATCTATGCCTCAAGGAATAATAAAATACCAAGTAAATTTAAAGATGAATATTTAGCTATACCAATGAGAGAATTTGTAGGATTAAGATCAAAAATGTATGAATCATTAAAAACAGATTATAATGAAAAGAAGGTATGTAAAGGTATTAGAAATATCACCATATGATGATAAGGGATATTTAAGTGATCATATTAATATTTTACCCAATGGATATATAGCTAAAAATATGATAGAAATACTGAATAGATAGGTAAGTTATCTAAGCAATATGTATCAAAAAGACTTCATTCTTACAATACCAATGTAGAAATTGTCATTATCGTATGAAAAATGTAATAAATTTGTTGAAGATAATTAATTAAAATAGTGGATTAAAAGATAAATTAAAATGCGGTAGAAATTAAAAAATTAAGAATATAAAAATTAAAAATTAGTGAGATCGATTGAATTGATAAACATGATTTATGTATATCTCTTTTCCTATGACATTTTAAATAATATTTATTTACTAAACATCCACAAGAACATTTTACTTTTGTGTTTACGCGTTTTTTACATTCATAATCATGTCCATCAGATCTACTAGAATTTTTATAAAATGCATTATATTCCTTTTCTGTTTTACATACAGAACATTTTCTTAATTTATTTAATCTTTTTCAATGAATATCTGTTTGTTGAAGGGTAAATTTATAACTTTTAACTACTAATTCACCACAGTCACAATTTACTTTCTGTAAAATGTTCATTATTTATTTAGGAAAAATTATATAGGTAAAAATTAAATGCTTTTTATAACAATTAAATATCTTTTTTTATTTTGAAGTAATCTGTGATATTGTAGAATTATTTTTACTACAATTAATGTTGAAAGAATATAAACTAAAATTTTTCTGCATTTACTCAAATTCAAAAATTCATTATATTCATAGTATATATTATCTTTAAAGAAATAAATTCTACCAATTCACCACCAAATGTTTTAATATCATACCAAAATTCTTCTTTTTAACAGTACTTTCGTCAATTTCAGAATAATATATCATTATAAAATATGTGTGTTTTACCTGAATTAAAATTCAATATTGCATGCATTTTTTGGTTGTGATTGTAATTCCATTTCTTGAATGTTTAGGATATCTATTTACTAAATTAAGAGACTAGGATAATTAATCATATAATACATATTGTCAATAAAAAATAAAATTTCTCCAGAAGGTCTTTGATAAATAGTTGTAATTTCTCCAAAATCTCCTGGTAAAAATGATAACTAATGTTGAATAAGTTGTGGATAATTAATTGATTTGTTTTAAATTTATAATCCAAATCCATTCTCATATAATACATACATCATGTTTAATTAAAAATGATGAATATTTTTGGTATTACATAAAGATGGAGTATTTTTGGTAATGATGGTGGTGATGGTAATATAGGAGATTTATGACCATATAAACTTTGAATTGCTAAAACATCATCTGTATGTATATCTAATAAACCATGATAATAAGCATACATGATAGAATTTCTATTATTTGTATGCTCAATTCCTAATGTATGTCCAATTTCATGAAGTAAAACAGAAAATTGATACTTTTTCCCTTGTGGTATATTTTCATCTCTATCATAATACCAATCTTCATCTAAATCAATATGGATTTCTAATGGAGAATTATTTGCATTAGGAAATTTTCATGTGCTAACATACCAACTTTTCCATCAAATTTATTGGATCACATATTTTGATCTCATTGACATTGATGTACACTACGTTTATGATAAATAATTATATCAGGATGTAAAATCTCTCTCTCAAATTTAAATTTGTATGCGATGACCATCTTTGAAATGCTAATTCAGCTAAAACTGATATTTCCTTATTTACATTACTATAATACCATTTTATTGTATTCTTATTCCATTTTTGTTTTGGTATCAATGTATTCACAGTTTTATGAAATGGGTAACTAGAATATTTCGAGCAATGAACATGGTTCAAGTCACTAAATTATGACCTATCTTATTATACACTGGATTTGACCTATCATATTAATATTAGGTACACTGTAATTAAATTAGAACTGATTATAACACTTCATTATTTCCATATTTTGTGTCTATATGTCTTATATCAGCAACAGGATGGTCCTTTACTAATGCTGTTATCTTTCTATGAACTTTAATATGATAAGTAGCTTGATTCAGTTTCGTTACAATGTCCATTTAGGAGAAGAAATATAGACACATAGACACAAAATATGGAAATAAAAATAAAGTGGTAATGGATTTAAAAACAAGTACACAAGGACAAATATATAGTGCAATTTAACCTAATAGATATACTAATTGTTAAAAGAAAAAGAATATAAAAGAACTATTAATTATATTATATATTATTAGTGTGGGTGTCCAATTCACTGGTCACATCGACAAACTTGCTGTTAGTTCTAAATCCACCAATGTTAGAGAAATCGGATGGGAGTCTCTCACTGAGGAGCGAGGATATTACTCTGCTCCTTTTCTGACAGTTTTCTTCTATTACTAACTAGTTTGTACACCATTAGTTTTGTTTACACAATTTTCTTACGATTTTTAAAATGTTTTTGCTAAATATTGTCACAGTGCATAACTGTTCTTAGGATAATTTGATTATAGTGCCAGTGACCTTAGATATTGATGCGCCCTGCAACCATAATCATTTCATTCCAGAGGCACACAGAGTCATCGTGAATGAATATGTGCAAACAAATATACCATGCCTCTAGTGAGATCTTTAGAAATGTTTTAAAACTAGTTGGAAGTCCAAGTGGACTTGGACGATGCCATTTTTAAATAAATGTTTGAATGCATAATGAAATCGATATAATTTTACCTACGTGGTTAATTGATAAGTGTACATGAAGTATTTGATTACGAAACGCTATGCATTAGGTGCCGAAGTTTGTCTTTTGTCCAATTCAGAATCGACTCACCTTCGTGCGTAGAAGGTTCTTAAATGTACAAAAATCTGTCCTTCATTGGGCGGCGGCGAAATTCCATTCTAAAGAATGTTGTGTACTGGAATACGGACAGAGCTCTGCAAACTTTTCCTTTTTAAGACGCATGGCTTCTGATTTCACGTTTATTACCGCTTGAAGTCTGTGTTGCGAGATTTTTATCATTGGAACTCTTCCTTCCTCAGATGCTTCCATCCTCATAACATATTTTTGAATATCTCAACAAGAATTGGCTTCCAATTAGGGGTAATTCAGATTTCCAAAGCTGAAGGTACGTATTAATTTCGGGGGAGAGTTCTACATTTCTCAGGAAATTGAATATTTGCCCCTGAAACAATAATAAAAAATTAGACATAATATTTATTCGCAGCTTTCGCCTTTTCGTCAGACAGGTTTATATATATTTGAACACGTTTAAAACTTGAACTCTTCCGCGTCGATTCCCCCTTTAAATGTCCGGCCCAGCGCTCTCCATTGAAATGGCAGGTAGGCGCGAGAAACAGCAGCAGGGCGCAATAATGGGTAAAAATAAATAAGTTTAAATACAAAATATTACCTTCACTAGTAGTGACTCTAGGATTATAATTTAGCAACTCTGCAAAGAAATACAACTAAAAGTTGCAAAACATGCTACCATAAAGCTGCAACAATGACTGCTCGCACGGACTCAGCGACAATGGGAGAGCGCTATGCGCACAAAACTAATTTGGCCGTTATTTGTTAAACACAAATAATTACCTTCATGATGTAATTTAGACAGGTCACTAGTAGCAGTAATAAAA
The DNA here is from genome assembly GCA_031308135.1 of Acheta domesticus. Taxonomy (NCBI): domain Eukaryota; kingdom Metazoa; phylum Arthropoda; class Insecta; order Orthoptera; family Gryllidae; genus Acheta; species Acheta domesticus. The sequence continues at coordinate 24,878 of JAHLJT010002689.1, forward strand.
TCTAATTCATTTATTTTGCTGTTCAACGCACACGCTTTGAGGTCGTCGCCATTGCGTCTAGGAACATCATCACATCTAGTAACAAACTGCGCAGAAGCTAAGAAAATAAAGTACATATCAAGTTACATGAAGTATAAAAAACACCAGTAAAGCTTTTGTATGTCGCCATGTGAGTTGGTACAGCACTGAGCCACACTGAGGGGCAAAGAATTGACACTGAGAAGAGTGTGTGTAACTTGGTGAGCCATTGAAGAGGAACTGAAAATTATTCTGTGGCCACCCTGAGGGACAATGGCGTGGAAAAGGTTAAATTGTGGAATATGATGTTTATGAATGTGGAATATGATGTTACAGAATATTGGTTGTCTCATAATGAAATAACACACTCCGAATTCCTAGCTTTTACCTGCAGGATCGAATTGTATAGCAAGGAATCACATAAGGGCCCTGCTTATGTTCGTGTATTGACGTAAGAAATGATATTGATTCTCCTTCTCGTCAGAATTCAATACATATGCACTTGAAAAAGATTTTGAAACAACAGTAGTACATCTAACTACGCTCAAAATTATCTTACTTTGCATTTACAGACCTCCAACAAAGCGGGGTTTATATTCTTTCACTTTCTTGAAAATCTAGAAATAATTCTGAACAAATTTAGACATATCTGTTAGATTAGTTGTATGTACAATTTCAATATTGATTTTCTGAGCGAATTCAATGAAAAAGAGCAGTTTCTCAATTGACTTCATTCTTTAATTTAGATTTAGATATATACAACTGAATGTACCTACGCTGCGAATACACTTTACATCACAAAAGCGTTCGATCAAATTATAATTAACAAAACCACAACTACATATGAAATAATAACGAATAATCTAGGATATAGAGACCACGATGCACAAATTCTTACAATTACTAAGAACATAAACACTGACACAATAAATAATACACGCATGTGCAGAGCATTCACTAAAGTTAATATAAAATATTTACGGACTACTTGATGAAGGAATCATGGGACGAGGTTTATAACGCTGTTGACACAAATGAAAAATATAATTTATTTTTCTCCAAGCTTTCAATTCATTTTAACGCGTGCTTTCCTCTTAAAAGAGAAAATTAAACATTTCAAGCAAAGTAATACTTGGATCACACAAGGAATTAGAACATCGTGTAAAAAGAAACGTACGTTTTACTTTATTTCTAAACATCATAACGTATCACCCGGTTTTCATGTATACTTCCGAGAATACAAAAGAATTTTAAGAAAAGTAATAGTTCAGGCAAAAATTATGAAAAATTGTCCGGACATTTTGAACGCTAGTAACAAAACTAAAGCAATGTGGGATATCGTAGAAAATACAACCACATCATCTCGATCCCTTGTAGAGAATGCTGTTTTAAAGGATAATGAAGAAAATGAGTAATCCGAAAAAATGTTGCCAATCTCTTCAACAAACACTTTTCTAGAATTGCGTCTGATCATACGAAGGGACTGCAACACAAAATTCAACATCTTACGCTTCCCAAAAATTTACGATTCGATGTTTGTTTCCGAAGCTTCTCCCAACCAATCCTCAGAATAGACAGTAAACTAATAAATAAATATTCATCGGGTTTAGATGAATTTTCCAGGATTGTTTATTAAAACTTGTTCACAACTCCTTTATACACCCGTTAACTCATATTTTCGATGCTTCTTTATGTACAGGAATATTTCCAGATATTTTAAAAACAGCAAAAATTAAGCCACTTTTTTAAAAAGGGAACAAAACTGAAATTCAAAATTACCGGCGAATTTCCCTTTTTTGTTTTTGTTACTTTTCTCAGAATACTAGAGAGTCTTTTCTACTCACGATGGAAACTTTTCTCAGGAAAAACAAAGCGTGTTCAGACTCACAACGCGGTTTTAGAAAATCAAATCTATGAAAACTGCCATTTTTTCTTTCTCAAAGATGTTGCTTTCATCAATAGACCAAAATGAAGCAACCATTGGAACATTCTTAGATCTTTCGAAGCTTTGACGTTTTGACCATAATATATTGGTCTCCAAAATTACCTTCGATGTAATTCGTGTATTGTCCTAGATTTGATAACTTCGTACCTTAAACATCAGACCCAAGGAGTAGAAATACAATCTGACACGAAAGTAATTACATACTTATGTTTCCAATTCTTTGCTAATTGAGCATGGTGTCCCTCACGGTTTCATCCTAGGTCATATATTCTTTCTGTTATATGTAAACGATATGCCGTCGTCTATTAAAAATGGTAGAAGGGTTGGTTTGTCAATGACACGAATGATCTTTGCAAAAAGAAGCAGTAAATAGTATGATTTCAGAAGTTTCAAATTGGTTTAATAATAACAAATTAATTGCTACGAAAGAAAAACTTTTTCAATGCATTTTGCATTTAAAATCGGTGATCGCATGTTCCATTGAAAATGAACCACATGCAATTAGCTGATGTTGAGGTAACAAAATTTCAGGTCTCTCAAATCAATCAAACCTCAAATTGAATGTACATATAACAGATTAAACCCAAAATAAGTTAATTTTTACGCATTCAGAATTCTTTCAAATTGTGCCAGTCTTCATGCAACTCGTTGCGTTGATTTTGGAAATGTATATTACCGCCTGAGATATGGCATAATATTCTGGGGAAGCTCATCCTGTTGTATTCAGACCTTCAGATTGCAAGAAAATTATTCGAATAATGAAAAAATTCTTCCATGTGATCCCTGCAAACCTCCTTTCATTGAGCTGGGAATCTTTCATTGCCTTGTCTATTTATTTACGAATCTGTAATATTTGTCAAAAATTACTTACGTAACGGAGGGAACATATTTTCATGCTATTTGATATTTATAATTACAACACACGTCCGTAGAAATCACATGCATCAAATGTCAGTATCAACAGCTCAATACAAGAAATCCACTTACAATACATTACGTTACTTTACAACGCATTGCCAGATGACATAAAACAATTAAAGTCGGTACACAAATTCAATTTAAAAGTAAAATCTTTTCTGCTGCATAACTGTTTCTATCAGTTAGAGACAATACTGATCATCAAAAGAAAAATATGATTATTTTAACAAAACAATGATATATATATGAATTAATATACAATTATATGTATAATTTTAAAAAAGAAATTAATGCGCCTCTAACAAGTAATTTACTTCAGCTTCCGGGCCATGCCGTGAACGTAGCGATATGTGGGGTGACTCACACGTTTGGGGATGCTCAACAATAATCCCAAATGTCACTATCAACTACTTCTCTAACAGGCGAAACGCAACACAAGGCAGATACACTGGGACTACTTCCACGATCTCGATGGCTTACGACGGTGTAGCGCTTCCCACAAAATCTCTCACAGCAGTCAGGGCTGCCGATGTCTTGAAAGCAAATTATACAATGGCTCAGCTTTAATTCTTATACGCGAATGGCAATAGACCATTTGTTAATTATACATTGCAGACTTAAATAATATGTAATCTATTTAAGGGATAATACAATTCTTGGATATTAATTAAGAAATAGTAGTCAGGCACTATTTCTACAGTTTGTACCCATGACCAAGCGGGGACTCCCGAGTGAGAGAGGAAAGATAATTTACTGAACGCCTTAAGTGTGCTGCGCTCTCGTGCACAAACGAGCTTCTTTCCGCAGTAGACGCTAGCGTAAAGCAGTCGGGTTTCTCTGGGCCAGGGGTGAAGAGGGGAGAGGGGGACCTCGCCATCTGCGCATGCGTCATTGCTCGTCGCAATCTGGCGGCCGACGCTGAAGTATTTTAGCTTCCCACCAATCAGAGGCCAGCTTCAACAGCCCGCCGAATTCAATCATAGGAAATCAATTTTAAATAATACAAAACGTGTTTCGCTCAACAGACCACTTGTAAGATTATCAATACAGTATTTAGGTTCTTATATACGGGATGCTCACATCTCAGCGTCCCTGACGCTACGCCCCGCCATGACCCCCATTCTCGATTAGGTTTCAGTTTCCCTGATCCATTGAGCAAATGCTAAGATGGCCCCTTGTTTTTTGCTTGTGGACGTAGATGTAGCTTCACTGTTCGGCACGTTTTGTTGAGCACTTCTTTTGCTTGTGGTGGTAGGAGTGGAACTGATGTTCGTACTATTTTGTAGCATGCAAAAAATCAAATCAGCAGTACATTTATCATTGAAATTGATTTCTATAACGTGGAACAATTTTTTTTAATTTCTATTTTTTTCTAAAATATAGTTTTCGAAATTCTTTTTCTAGTTTTTCAAATGTTGCTAATTTCTCGCTTTTTTATTATTTTATTCTGGGCCTCAAGATACTGTGCGCAGATATCTCTTCCCCATACGTAATATACAGTTTCTACGTTTTTTGACCAAATAGATAATCTGATTATATTACGGTGTAAGAAACGTGTCTTTTCAGACCTTTGGCCTCAAATTTTAGTTTTTAATGCTCTAGAAAGCTTTGTATAAGTTATTTAATGATATAGATTTAAAATTGCTGCGAGTGATGCGAGTTGCATCTGACATGAAATATTATTTTGTTTCTACAGCGCTATCTAGTGGAATTACAAGAAAATTAACAGCATGTAAACCTGAGTGAAAAAAACACGTACTTTCAGGGAGATCGGTCACCCGATGTCGGAGTCAACCTCTCTTATGTATACCAAAATCCATCATATACAGCAAAAAGCAGTCGACTTGTGTAAATTGGGTGCTTTTGGTATTTCTCGCTTAATTTTTTCACATTCTGAACAAATATATTCATTTTTTTGTAAATAATACCAACTTATATGTTTTCTGGAGTGTTTCTATGCTTGTAATCATGCAAATTTTTGCCTTAAATCTATTTTTCAAACCAACTTTTGCGTGCTTATTGCGGCTCAACCATTCGGAAGATCCACGTAGTTTTTAGACAAAATATGCTTAGAATAAGAGCTTATTTTCAAAGTTTCGACACGTTTCCACTCCCCGGTCACTCTGTATTTATAAATTATAATCTAAATAATTTCTTTAATTAATTGTGATCTTAAAGGATATTTATTTACCTCTTCTTTTCTTTAGGTCAAGTTTGTTTCTGAAATGTGCCGAGGCCCTGAATAGCGGGTGTTCAAGGCAGCGAAAGTTACGGGGTCGCGGGACACGATCCTCGTTCACTTGATTGGAAATCTTGGAGTGCGGAGCTCCGCTAAGTTATTTTTTGTTTTAACACTTTTGAGTCAACTGGCAGTAGGAGGAAAGAATTAAGCCACGTACATCCTTTATTGGAAGTTTTCCGCGGAGTAGAGTTCTCCGCCATACAATTTACTTTTCTTTAAGCTTCTTTATTACATTTGTTGCGTCATTTGTCATTTGAACGCAACCAGCGGCCAGAATTGGGAAGAATTAGGATCGAGGTAGGGTTTAGGACACTTCACAGGGGTGGACTAGCCCTCGGTGAAGCAGTCAAAATGGTTTTGTTGCGAATAAATTTCATGTGAGATCGA
>JAHLJT010002690.1:0-28051 GCA_031308135.1 Acheta domesticus
CGCTTCGTTAATCGATTTTTTCATACGAAATATTGTAATGGTCCGATTACAGTGTGTCCAATATTAGTCCAAAAACTTTGTCACTTATTTTAAAAGGGGCGAAGAAGGAAAATAAGATTTTCTCGAACGTATTCTCATGCAATCCTGACATCAACCACCTGGAAAATAAATTGCCTTGCTAATTCCCTATAATCAATTTGTTTAAATTTTTCACATCCAGAACAAAAGAGGAAAAGACTTTTAACATGTTATTACAAGAAGAAAGTGATTTTCCTAATTTAATAGGTCAGGACATCAATGTAACATTTGCTCTGATAACGTTTTTTTGTAATACCAATTCTACTTAGAGATTTCAAATGTTTTCTTCAAAGTCATGTTCATTGAAGTGCTATAATCGATTCTGTTCAAAATTTAATGTTTTCAGTGTCACATTTATTAGCCATTAAAATTTAAGTCACTATTTTATTTGATACTGCTTATCGTTGTTGATCCCAACCGAACCCTACCCACACCCTTGCCGAAATTTCAAATCAACCTAAAAAGTGTTTAACATGGGGAATACATGAGGGCTGGTAGAACTGAACTCCAGATACTCTAATGTGGTGTTTTCGGTACGAGGTCCACTCAGCTGAAGCGTTTTACTTCAATTCGCTCCTGCTTTCAAACGGGTGAAACTTTGTCCTAGGTCAAAATTAATCACTCTCATATTCCTCGGTATTACTTGTGTGTAAAGAAGCGTAATAACGTTTGAGATGTCCCTGGTCTTCTATTTAAATATGACAATTTAGAAGCTATTTTTTAAGGAAACAAGTCCCTAGTATAATATTAAAGGATAAGAACATTCGTATCAGCTCCATTTTGTATTTTTTTTTTTTTGTTGATCATATTACAGCAAGCGTTAAAAATTTTCCAAACGTTCTAGACCACTGTCACGATGCACAATAATTACACAATATGTTACAAAATGTGTATTTTCATGTTCATAATTGAACGTTCCTGACAAGCAAACTACTTTTGCTTGCGTTACAAGCTTGGCTTACAAACCTTTAACTTTGCGACCTTACCTCAGATCTTAACAGTTTTTAAATTAAATAGAAATTCTTATTTCTTATTTTGCTACTCCTACTTTGAAAGATTTCGAAGGGATCAATAATTTCATAAATATATTTACCTTTATTTCACAAATAATTATTTTTTCTAAGACCGAAAGTAGGAATTGGTTTCTACTTAACCAAATGCATAAGAGAAATTAAACATTTATTCCCCAGGGAAAACAAGTTCCTGCGTAGGGAGAAAATAATGTTCCCTTGTTTACATTCTAGAATAATGCGACACATGTCTTCAATTATTTATTTAAAAACTATTGAGTATTGATTAACAAAAATATAAATTATTTAATTATTAATGCATGGCACAAGTATAAATTCTTATAAATTTACCTAATTCATTAAGTAATCACTTTCATCAATTTTCAAATCATCAATTTGATTTGATTTCATTTATTTAAAGTCGCATCAACTAAACAGAGTTATTAACGAAAATCATCAATGTTCGTATGATTAAGTTAATAAAATGTATTTAATTTATTTAAAGAAACAGTAAAAATTATTATCAATTTACCTTAGTCATTTGCTTTTGCAGATGTTAGAAATTTATTAGTGTTTAGCATGACTAAAACCTTTTGATTTTTTGCTTTACCTTCAACATTTTATTTGAAACGAAAAGGTTTTAATATATTTATATAATGGAATGTTTTGGTTCACTGTACGGCAAGCTGCTGCCATGGAATATTGCATGCTCACCGCGTGGATGTTTACCTGCCTAGTTTGTTCGCTAAAATAGACCAACATGAAGACCCCGCTATAGAAACACTGTGGTTATCTGTAGATCAGTAAGCTGCATCACAAGTATTGTTGATCTTTTTTAGCAATAAAAGTCAAGTTTGCTTTATTATCATTATCATGATTTTATAACCTTTGGTTCTTTCTTGACCAAAATTAAATTGATGCTATCTACTGACAGTTACCATGGTATTTCTATAATAAAAGAAATGCTACTTAAGTATTTCAGTTTCGGCGTACAAGGAGCATTATTTTTCAAGTATCTTCTTACAAAAATATTGCGGCCGTGGAAAAAATAGCAAAGTGTAAACCTTGGAAGAGGAGGGTATTTTTCCCTTTTCCCTCATTGTAATTGAAGACATCGTACTTCAAAATGTTCACCTCAGGAAAAATCATGCATTTCTCTCACTTGAACAATATTATAATATTATATTCTTATGTGTCTTATGTTATATATTCTTGAAATATTGTTTCTAGAGAGACAATATTGCAGCAAATTAACACATCACTCACAGCGAAACAAAATTACATGTATTGCAAAAATGTATCCTTAATATCTTGAACACTGAAATTTCCCCCCCCCCTTGGACTTTGGACAAGATCTGAAGCACGTTTCAAAGCTTCTTTCTCCATCGTTGTACCTCGGAGCCCAAACCTCTCGACTACTCGACGATTTCAATCGATAAAAGAGGCGGAAAACTTTTATGAGTCGTCAAACTCCCAAGTATCGCGTTAATCCCAGCGACACTTTTCATGAGCATTTAGATGTAAAATTCACAGTAATTCACGCGCTGACCGAGCGTCGATCTAAAAGACACACTAACACGAACAAAATGTCACTTCAGTCTTTTCCGCTGAAGCTTTAGAAGATTAATCCGACTTAAGAGCTCATCTGGATGACAGGGCCGTCTCGCTATTAAATGACATAAAGCTCTCGATGGATATTTTAAAATTTTAGTAAGTTAAAGGGCAACAGACCTTTTGTTCAGGATAGAGCGTACTCAAGCCGAAAAAAAATAATTAGAAAGTAGTAGAAGAGTAGACAACTGAAATACATTACAAAAAATCATTCAAGTTCTGTTTAGACTACTTGTGACCTTAAAATAGTATACACAGATAATTTAATTATTCGTTTTATCATTACATTAGTTCCTGATTATTCAAACAAAAGAACGTAAGTAAGAAATCGTAACTTTTTCAAACTGTTTATTGTTTCAAACACTAAAAATTGCTTTTATTTCCGATAATTAATTTCCTCCATTTTGGTTGCGAATTTATTGCGACGCACACCGCAACGTTTACCTCCCTTCATGCGTAAAGGGACTTGTCAGTGTCGCCACTTGATAGTTAAGAATTTCGGCTCGAAAGCCGTCTAGCGAGAAGGCTGGCGGGTCCTCGGCGGGCGCTTTCCTTTGAACAGTTCCCCTTCAGCGCCGCCGAGGAATGCCTGGCGTGCCAGCTCCCCGAGCACAACACGTTCCTTTTCGCAAAACGCGCAGAAAGCATTTTGTGGAATGCACGACACACAAATCCCCTTTCATGCCCAGCACAACTTGCTTTCCTTGAAATGGTTTAAAGGACAAACATTCATCTAAAAAAGAAAAAAATGACTAATAGAACTGCTGAAAGTACTATCAGAATGAGATAGTGCAACATTTATGTGTATGCGTGCTAGTAAGAAAGTTAAATATTGAGTGCATAATGGTATGTGTAATTATTGTATGTCTTCAACTCTGTACGAGTAATTTAGTGGGGAATGTTGGAGAAATATATTTTATTCAGAAATAATATTTTTGGACTATTCGATTTAAAAAAATAATATTCTGTGAGGATGCCTCAGGAATTTAATATACCATTCCCTTCCCTATGTCATTCGAACATTCAGAAATTACACGCAGCTAGTTTATTCTTAGTTGGTATTTTCTGCTTTCAAAATTACTTCGAAATATCCACTAAGAAAATTTTACATTCAATTTCCCTCTTAACATGTACGGCATTAATGCACTCTGTAACTATGCAAGACCATTGTTTCAAACATTAACATATATTTAACCTCGTATATTTCTGTTTGAAATGTAAATCTCTTTGTCGAGGACTTGTGATACAGTAGCAGGACGAATTGGAGGTGACACGTTTCCGGCAGTTGCAGGCCACGTTATCGCGAAGCAGAAGATAGCGTCTGTCAGAATGCACAAACTTGTTTGTTTGTTGAATGGTTTCTTTCTCTTCTCAGTAGTGTGTATTAAATTTCAGGCTTTCGAATTTATAAAACATCTCACAAATCATGAATACTTTTACAATCATAAAAGGAGTAAGTAATGTGAGGACATATGCATGTGAGGTAATAGCGGTGCAAAATATCAGCATTTTGAGGGCATGAAAGGTTTTAATGCTTTCCTAAGTAATTAAAATTATTTTTAATAAAAATAAAGTGCATTTTTGCATAATATTTATAATAAAAGAAATGGAAAATCCATTACGCGAGGACACTTTAAATTTGTAGAATCTACTTCATTACATTTTAAGTACCTATGTAATAATGTTCGGTTCTACAAATACTAACATTGGTATTATATCTCACATACCCATAAAACCAGGTATGTGTCTAATGTAACGTATATAATGCTCGTGTACATTCGTATCAATAGACCTGGATTGGAAGCAAGGACGGTACATTTACATAATAGGTGACAATAATTTACAATCACTTCAAAATTACTTTTATTTTGTATTAAGCTTTACATTAAAGTCCTCTAATGTTTAGACAGAACAGAGAAATCGTTTTGGGCTGAAGACAATGTTTTTGAAATACGTACTGACGGCAACATCTTTGTATTTATCAATAGACGAAAAATGTTTACAAAATGTTCAGTTCATTCTTTGCTTTCATTTCTCACAGAACGACCATTTGAAATGATATTGTCCTTACATGTCAACGCAGATTCGAGAAATCCTTGTGTTTTGTGTCGTGTGTTTCAAATACATGTATTTTCTATTACCGAATGTCGAAAGTGTGTGCGTGTGGTTTATGTTGGTGGTCTGTAAAAGCGTGTAAGAAAACCCAATTTGGTATAGTGGTGCTCTGAAAAAAAAACTCTCTTCCAACAAGTGTCTCTCTCTTAATCTCGTTATATAAATATACGAGTATTAAACGTTGTGGTTATATGGGTCTCACCTAGTTTGATTCTAGAAATTAAATGTTCGTCAAAACTCGTGATTGTCAATAGAAGCAACTAGAAGCAAGTCACAACCACGTGACTTGAAAGTGTAGTAGATAACATCCTCAAATTTCACTATGCTATGCTAAATATTTGATTAATCGCCTAAAGCGTGCTATTTATTTACTTATAAATAACTGATATTTTTATAACACGGAGCCTGAGGCGAGGGTGCAAGATTCTCTCGTGAATCGCCCAAAACCGGCACCAAACGCGCCTTCGGTCACGAAATGGCGTGTTGGACGGGGCGACACACCAAACGCTGAGAGTCGGACCCAACGCATGGCAACGTAGAGAGCGGGTTCAATTTTAAATAGACAATCAAATTGTTCTCTTCTAATCTCTGGGAACAGCAAGATGAAACAATTTTGTTAAGCCTCGGAGCGACTGATTCCCTCCCGATTGAGAGGTAATTTCTTGGATTCCTAGGTTATCTTAGCATTTCATTTCTATTATCCTCATTACTATTGACAAAATGAAATAACTAATCCAGATCATTCATATCGTCACACGAAGAAAGCGTTTATCTCTCTAAATCCAATTTGTTCACATTTCAAATTATAAATAATGTATTATAAGTTTGAAATTCTTAATGCAATAAACTAAAGTCAATAAACGATAATACATTAATGGGATTAAGAAGTGTGTTTTGTTCTTAAACCTCATTCCCCTCCTCCCTGCCTTCAAGTACGTATAGTTCAGTTCCATGAAGACAGGTGCAATAATTTCATCATTGGGCACATATTCATAATATGTTTTGAAATTTTGCGGCTCGATTGCATGAGATTGACGTCCAAAACAGAAAGTTTGGATGTTATTGTTTCAGTCTTTTGGAGCTACCGTGCCGTGAATGAAACTAACTAGTTCTACGGACGCCTTTCCGCAAAATCGTAGACTTTAATTAGTTAATTAACATTCTCTTGTGCCCGGTCCTTTCATGCAGCAAATCCATTGTAAGGAGACTGGTGGTGGGCAAAGAGGCGACTGCTGGGAAGGTAGTACACTCGGAATCGCTGGAAAGAGAACAGCCAACCCATGGTCCAGCCACCGCTGGAAGAACAAAACATCGCATTCAATTTAATGAAGACTCAGCATCACTTATATTTTCTTTCTCAATATTCCTGCACAGTATTTAAAATTTAAGTTTTGACAGCATTAAACGTATGCTGAGAGCACACAGTTTACAGAAACCTCGTTCTTTGATATCAGACCTTTGTCAAAATATGTGCACCTCCATTTTCTTCAAACGAGAAGCCACAAATAGATCATTAGAATATGCGACAGTGCCACTACTGCTATTATTGTTGGAATTATGTTTATTAGTATGTTTTCGTGTTTTCTTATCGTCTCTATAGATCAATCATTAAAAATTAATACAAGATATTAGCAGAGTTCTTCTAGAAAGTTTCAAGGAATATTTTTCAGTAGAGTAATAAATAAGACACAAACGATAGGGAGTTCGTTGATAATACAAACGAGGAAACTAAGTTTCCGCAATCAATGAGTTATATTCAAAATGTACTCATCAATGTCTCAATGTCTTTTTTAACTCTCAGTTTCTTTTCCCCCTATATTAATTACCTTCAAATTGCTCGCAGCTAAGGCTTCCTGCCTGAGTCTCAGAATACTTAATCATTTACTAACGTTAGTTGAATTAAGCATAAATGATAGCAATAGGCGTTGTTGACCAAAATCTGATAACTAGAAGTGTTTGCTTCCGTGTAATAGAAACTAATCTCCATCAAAAACGGGCTAAATATTTAATATATTAACCCTGTTGTCAAAATAAACAACCCGCTCACTTCTCTCGCGTCTAGCGAAATGAGAACTCAGGAAAAGGACTCGGAATATTACTAGAATTAGAAGTAATTTTTAAATCAACCTAAGACAAAGTTAATTCTACGGTTTCATTATGTAATAAAAAGACAGTACTGTAGGATTTTTTATAAACTTACAGTTATACTTGTTATGTCGCGCTTATCACGGCGCGTATGACTATTGTATTTGGCGCGCGAGCATCAAGACAGCGCGCTCTGGCGGGAATCGGCGGCGGCAGTGGCAAGCCGTGGGCAGGCTCGAGGCTTGGAGCGAGTCTCGCCGCCTAGCATGGGCCCTTTATAGGGAGCCGGCCGACACCCCGCGGGCAGTCTGGAGAGAGCCCCGAGAGAGTCACGAGTGGCGGTACGCGTCCAGCCCAGAGAACCAGCAGCCAGAGGTCAATCGTCGTGGGGCGACGATTGCAGCCAGCGTTAGTGGGAAACGCCAGGAGCAGACGTGTAGGGAAACAGGGCATTGGAGATTGCCCGGGACCTGCAATATGGCTGGCTACATTTGTAATGAATGAATTAATAAATTGTTGTTAAGTTAGTGTGTGATTTTCAGTTATGGACATAACAATATTACTTAGTGTACTAGAAGTGTATTAACAATTTGCGGTATGTAATAGTGAAAAATGACAATGAAGTATGATCTAATGGGGTGTTCCATAAAGAAAATAACTTCCTCTCATAAAAATGCTAAGAGGCAATAAAAATAATTAGTTTTTTTAAATTTATTTACTTCTTTATTGTAAATGGAAAAACATTGTTTTCCTCTACTCGAAAATAAATGCTCTCATTTTGTTCTGATACAAGTGAAAACCTATGAAATAAGTATATATAATTTCAATATTTATAACATATTTATAATTCAAATATATAAATGACATGCAACACTCATCAATGCCTTTTCGTAATTCTGTTCTGTTAATGCAACCAAACTGAGAAAACTTAAAGCCCGTCTTAACGACTGGCGTCCGTTAAGAATTTTACATTCCACCGTCCGTAAAGAACAATCGAAGCAAATGAGTTGTAGCTAAGATGGCGGGTGAGTATTTTTTTCTCCAAGAACATCCCTTTATATTTGACATTACTTTTTCTTATAAAGATGGTATTACTAAACTAATGAACGACACGCTACCGATTTCACAAACAAGGAACTTGACTGGTTGTTAATCTCGGCTTAGAAATCTTGGTTTAGAAACTTCAATCGCGTCAATTATTTGTTCCATATCGACATAATGATATCAATAACTATTTATTTACCGTGAATCTACTACGAAGATAGCACAAAGAACTTCAAAATTATAACATTTCTCTTGGTAACTAATCCTTTCTGTTGAGTGTAGCTTGTTGAACACTTATGTTAACAGAAGAAAGATCCTTTCTTACCAAGAGAAGATATTACGCATTCTGATGTTTGACAACTTTTATCTGCTGTAACACTCCTGAAGTTATGATCGCTATTCAGATTGGTAAGAAATATTCTTTAGTCTTAGTCGATTGCGCAATATTGATGATCATGTATCAATTGTGCCCACTACATCAACTTTTCATTACACAAATATTTAGTTTGACACTTCTTTCCCTTTTGGTGACAAGTTACTATTAATTTGTTTAATCCTCGTACTCGGCATTAATAAAGCAAAATATTATTTTATATGAAACGAACTCAATATATTCAACACAAAATTCTATTTTATGAAATTATCGATTGTAATGTAGCTGTAATATGGACATTGTGCCTACTTTAAAAAAGCTTTATTGTCAAGTTCAATTTGAAAGAAAAACAGTAACAGGTGATCAAGATCAACAACATTATTATAATTCAAATCATAATATCTGTAAGGTAAAAATGGTTGAAATGTTTTCCTTAATTTTATTTCAATTATCAACAAGCGTTAGGACTCAGAGTTAGAACATGACAGGAAACGAAAGACAAATTTCCGTGAAGGAAAAATCGGTGCTTGAAACAGTCGCAATCTTTTGCAACGTGCTCTATCACGCTGTTAGTAAAGAACATGTTCCTGTGGTTTTCTTTCGCTTAAAGTGTGGTTCAGTATTTTTTTGCCATTATCTTCATCACTTGAATTATATTGCCTTTTGTAACCAGAAAATGTCAGATATGGTTTCATATTCACATTGCTGAATAATGATGAGCATACCTTCTGCAGGAAGCGATCTGAATGCAGTGATCCCTAGAAAATTCTCTAGTTGGTAGGCTTTGAATCTCGATGCCGTCGACTCACGGAACCGAGATAGAAGTGACGTCACCCTCAGTGATGAACTATTCACAATATTTGTGGAGGCAGGTGGCGGTATACACTAGTTTCACACCTTTAACAAGACCCTTTTTAATAATTAACCTTGCGGGGGAAAACAGTGTAAGACAGTAAGAAATTTTGTTGTGAAAGCTCGGTAGTTTATAGCAATCCAGACTTTGCTTGCTTATCATGAAAACACGACCCTGCCATGGATTGACTTTCACATTTCGTTACGATTTTACATTTCCTTTGAAGGAAAATAATTTTACACTTGGAAACACAGTTCTTGTAAGAGACTATAAAATAACCGCCTAGAAAGAAAGATATCCCACTGCACTTGTGCTAACATACTTGATTCGTAACTACCCCTGCAATAACAAGTGATATGGTAACCTTCCCCAACGTCGTTCAATGAAATGTCGCCACGCGTTCCGTTTCGGTGACACTTGAAGCATCACGTTCATAGGCTGCCCCCAACAAATCGCCGCCCCAGTCGCGACAAGCTCTATATGTCTATCTGGTTTATCGACATGAGTGGAAGTGTAGAGTATGTAAGTGCAAGCCTGTATGTTAAATGAGAGGGATGTGGATAAGGATGGCGAAGGAAAGACCTGCGGTCCCTGGCCCGTGCGACAGGGTACTTCTCCAGGTACTTTCGACAAGGTACCTCGCCTGGTGTCCTAAGCCATAATCTGTGCTCGGGCGTGCGGCGGGGCTGAAGGCGAGCAGCGGGCGGCCCACCGCGCGCCGCGCAGACTGTACGGGCAGATCGGGTCGAGCGAGCAATCGGCCGCAGAGAGCGCCGAGTTTTAATTGCCCCATTATAGCGACCGTTGTCGACCTCAGGGGCGACGCCGTCCCTCCGCAAGGTCGCTGTTCCAGGACGAGGCGGCTGGCGCACGGCAGCTCCGCAATTGCTCTGCTTCTCGACCTTTGCGAACGCGCTGCAAGGTTTGGGTGTGTAAAATAGTGTAGAATCGGAGTTAATCGCCGTGCCAACTAAGAGCAAAATATTATACATCCATATTAATTTCAATCAATAGTGACAATTTTATTTTAGATTTGAATAATTCAAAAGTGTACTTTTTTTAGCCTAGACATTAAGGATGTAAACTCTTCCAATTTTGAAAGTCGAATTGAATTGAATTGAATTGCCATATTTTATGTGTCGAATCTTCGGACTTTAATAATAGATGTGTCTATGAATTTGTCAAACCAGCTAATGCTTCAAAGGAATGTGCGACGTTGTATTTTATAAAAAATAGATGTAAACATATTGGAATTTTCAGTTTCAATCTCAGAAGACGTCGTCTTAAAAGTTGATCGTCTCCACAAACATCAAAAACATATCCTGCATGAGAACATTTTCTTTTCAATTTTGTATTAATCCTTCGTTCATAATAATCAAATAAGGGTAATCATTCATCCCTGTAATTAAAATTTAACCAAAAGTTTCATTTTCGTTTAAGGCTATCTGCGAGATTCTATGGCCTCCTGCACTGAATGAATGAACAATAATTAATTCCCTTTGCGATCTGAGTGGTAACAACGTACCTTAAAAGATTCCCACAAGTCCTTCGACTAAAGTAACTTCATTCATTGCCTCTAAGTCTCCCAACCGTAATAAAATGGTTACACTCATGCAATAATAAATAACCCATACATTTTCTCGTTTTAAGTACTTCAATGGCTCCCTAGGAGCGGCACCGTCTTCACCTCGTGCTGTGAAGAACGTTGTTTCACGTTTCCACTACCAGAGGGATCTGGAGTTTCTTGTTCGTTAAAATCGGAAGAAAATTTGAAATCTATAAAATTACGCCAAAACTAGTTTCTAATGTTACATTTTACAGCACCGGCTCACCATGAAATCGATCATACGTTGACAGTTTGCAAAGATTCTTAAATAAGTTACGTTAAAAGCAAGTTGCGTACATTACTTATTGTATAAGATATGATATATTAATTACTGAGTTGAGACTTACAGCTGCCTTGTTATATATGGTCACGCACTTTTATGTGTTTGTTTGTTTATTTATGTATTTCTTTATAACGTTGTTAACTACAAATTTAGATCAAAATAATAAAATGTATCTTTGGAAGTGGTAATCGTATATTTATTAACTGTCATTATCTTAAGTTAAATTCCTGAAATCGAGACCAGCTTTGTAATAAGTATTATTATAATCCATGTGTTGGAACATTTCATAGCCACCTATCGTCTCGTTTTTAATAATTTATTTTCCTTCATCGGCAGTTAATGCCTTACAAGAGCTTTAACATTCACACATAACTACAAACGTAATATATCAACTTATTATCTGGAGAGTTATCCACAAAGGAACCTCTAAGTAAAATTATACATTTTAAAAATTGATATCTAAGTTTTAACTATATCATATTATCTACAACATCACTTCCGTAATAAGTATAATTAGATGTAAAGTATTTCAAAGCATCCTTTAAATCAAGAACATACATCCGTCGCATTTGGATGACAATTGACTTCAAAATGTATTGAAAAGAATTGTGGCATTAATACATTTTCATCTGTTGCTCCACAAAGAGAGATTGTTGCAAATGTTGACACTATGGTAGTGTTTATTGCAAAACATTTTAGCACATCATGCGTACCAAACAAATTCAAAATTGTTACGAAATAATATTAAGGACCGTCCATAAACTACGTAACGTAATTTTCGAGTCTTTTCAATACCCCCTCTCCTTCCTGTAACTCACCCGTAACGAATGCTTGAACCCCCCTAAATAATTACGTAACACTTGGAACTATCCCTTTAAATACAAGAAGTGAAAATAAATTATAGTACAATAAAAACAATTCGTATTTATTTTATTTGTGTTGAATATTAAAATTAATGATCATAAAAGTAGAAATTAATTGGCTGCACCTAACAATATGATTGGGGCAAGTTTTTATTGAAGGAAGAATGCTTGCTTCTTCTTAGAGACGCCACAACGGTATGACGTGGTCATAATCGGCAATGAAGAAGAATTTTCTACTAGAAGACCACAAAAATAGCTTTGAGCTCGTAATTCAAGCGCTCATAAAAAAATGACACTTTCAGTTCAGTATGGCGGACAGTTCGAGATGCCACTTCGGTATAGCACACACTCATTCACACTTTGGCTATCTAACGAACAATATACAACTAGAATTATCTGTGTACTCATTCCCCAATGGCATAGTTTTTTGTGACATATTAAAAAAAATGCGCAGCGCAACGCCGACACCTACAGGCCGCCATACTTGCGTTTCCTTGTTCCTCATAACACTGGCTAACTTCTCAAAACGTTTTAGCTTTGAGCTTATCATACGTCGATTTTCTTGCTGGCTCTCGGTCTAAAATTGACATAGAGCAGAAAGATTCATAAAAGCGCTCTTCGGTGGCCGCAATACACGGAGGTGGAGGGGTTGCCTATCCAGACGTCATCCCACGGCGCAGTAGGAATTCCCAGAAAATTGAGAATTAAGAGATTTCAGGTAGGGGGCGTTCTTAGTCGACACAAAGAATAAGGGCCGATCCCCAGTGGCCAATATTACTAATCCAGTAGTGTTGTTGCGATCTCGGACTGAAGAGTCGCGGGTTTGAGTCCCGCCTCAGGCATGGATGTGTTTGTTTTCGTCCTTTCACCTCCTATGATCACCGTATCATGTCATCTTCACACTTCCATAACGTTAAACCAATAGTGGTCGCTAATGACCCAGATGTTAATGTGACCTTAAATAATAAAAAAAAGAATAAGGAAATACAGAAGCAATAAGTTATCGTTTAAAGTCTTCACGAACAGAGGTAAGTATTTCACAGACGTTCCTTATAAACATGGAATGGGAGCTTCCTTAAGTGATCGGAAACATGGCAACACATGCATTTGCACCATCATTTTCCTGATTGAATGGCTACGACGTGTACATTATATTTCCCATTCGAAGAGCGTCAAACATGACCTGTGCATTAGATATCGTTCATAGTTGTAAATTTTACACGTTATTATTCGTGTTTCTCATTGTACGTTTTCGTAATGTGATTGATAAGTACACAACTCAGAATATTCTGCGCAATCATTGTTATCGTTTTCTATTGTATAAGTGATTGTCGCCTAAGAACTAAATCTAAACCAATTAAGTGAAGGCCAAATGAGAAACATTTAAAGAAATGGACGACCTCTCTTACATGAATGAGTGGTCATTCATAGCTCACTCACTTAGGAATAAGGGCTATTATTGCATTAGAAACGGACAAATAAGAAACACATCTTTGTGGCCAGGATGAATTCATCCATAATAAATATTCTAATGTAATAAATAAGTTCACATATAATTATTCGACAATATAATACTTTTAGCATAATTTTTCCTGAAAATTTTGGGAATTACTAAGGAATTATTTTCTCAAAAACGGCTCCACAGCCTTTCCTTAAATTCTTTCCCCACATAAATCAAGGTACGTTTATAAAAATGGCACAGGTCCCATTTTCGGCCAACTCTATTGTCGAAAACTACAAAAAATTAACGTAGCAAAAGTACAATATTCGTAATAAAGTTTTTTAATGAAATCTGTTCTAAAAACATATCTTTAAAGAAGATCACGAACATTTTTTTGAAAACTAAACTAGTAGTTTTCGCGTAATATTAGCTGGAAGTTAATCCAGGAGGGGTCGCATGGCTTTATTTTTACATGTTCAGTTTTGTTTCAAAATGTTGTATAACTTTGTGACTTTCAGCACCTTTCCCCTAATGTTTTCTCCGAAGAATCCATTTCTCGTCACCTTATTGCAGGCTATCAGTCAGTTTTCAGAATTTATTTCATCCGGCGGGTACCTCTGGGGTTGCAATACTCCCGCACGCCCTCCCGCGTTAGGGCCCCTTCACACGTAGACACTGTGGCGCGCTACCGAGTGGCGCAACTGATGGCGAAGCATTGGTTTAAATGGAGGTCTCCCCACGAGTGTCCGAGTCGCGCTGCAGTGGCGTTCGGGGGCAAACCCTGGCTACCAGCAGCCCGGGTGGGACACCCATAACGCGCCGGGCCACCGCTAGAAAACCATTGCTTTAGATGGTGGTCTTCCCACTGAGACACTCGTCGCGGCGGGTTTCTCGGAAGTGAGAGATAAGATTCTGCTGCGGCCTCTTTGTTGGTCGTGGGCGACGGTTTGGCGAAACCTATCCCCGCCGAACCCGCCCCCTCCAACCGCATATGGCGGTGCGGCGGTGGTTTGCGGAGGTGGCTGTGTGAGAAGTGCCCTGCTTCTTAACGGTAGCGCGCCGCAGTGTATACGTGTGAAGGGTCCCTTAGACCCGCGTTGACACAAGGGAGTTTTTGCCACCTCGAACGGTAAGCACTATCGATCTTCTGCTCATGCGCTGTTCAAGTTTCGTATCACTTTAGTGTATCTGCGCATGCCCAGGAGATCGATAGCGCTTAATGTTCGTGTTCAATCTCGCGAACAATTACAAGGAAACTCGCCAGCAGGGTGCAGCCTCAAATTGTCTTTCCCCCGCGCGGCCAACATTCTTCGGCTGCCCCACCCTCAAAGTTTCTCACGGCTCTAGCACGTTTATACAAAAACATAAGAAATGAAACACAGATGTTCGGGGAACAAAACGACTCTCGTTGAGCCCTCTGGCCGCAAGCGCCGAACCGCCGCGTACTTACTGTAAGCCGGGGAAGGGGCGGCAGGCTCGGCCTCCCCCGGCGGGCGCGCGGCCCTCAAGCCATTAGCCCTTTACCTGCTTTTCTCAGACTTCGGCGGCCAGACATATTTACAAACATTCCAGATATCGCTACGTGCCTCCCGCCCCAATACAGGCGTTAATATTCGCCGACTACGAGCGCATCTGCTAGGCAGCCGCGCCCGCGCCCGCGCCCGCGCCCGCCTCACCGCCCCCTTCTCTCAACCAGCATCGCGGTTCCCGTGAGAAAATACCAAACCTCGCTAATGAGATGCAGCCATCGCGGGCACAGCCAGTGCCGCCCATAGTCACGTGACGCACTTCAAAACATAACAACGAATAGCGAGCATTTCTTGTGGCACACTACGTCTCACCGTACATCATAGGCTAGCTGCAATTGTCACGTGACTCTCCCCCCTCTGCTTTTGGAAACATACGCTTCAATAAATACGGCAACTTCGCTCCCACGCGCCACTCTTATGTCAAACTATCAGTCAATTTCGCTGCTACTACGCAGACACTTCAATGTCATTTCTACTATGTGAAACTACCATGTCAAACTCTGTCACTGTTATGTCGAACTATCAGTCAAACTCTGCTATGTCAAACTTCTAAGTCATTTCTACTCTGCTGCTACTACGCAGGCACTTCTAAGTCAAACTACTATACTGCTGCTACAATTACTGCTCTGTTCACTACTATGTGAAGCTACGCAGTCACACTTCTACGTCAAAACTCTACTACTGCGCAGTCACTCTTCAGTCAATCTCACTGCTACTATTACGCAGTCACTCTTCAATCTCACTGCTACTATTACGCAGTCACTCTTCAGTCAATCTCACTGCTACTTCTACGCAGTCACTCTACGTCAAACTACTATTACTGCTGCTACAACTACTACTCTACTCGTCGGACAGCCTGCGAACGAGTCAGCTGTCCTTGCTCTGCCTATCAAGGCTCCGGTAATCAATCGGCGCGGCCAGCAGGCCGCGATCAACAGTACGGGCCGCTCCAGCACGCGAGTACGCGCCCATGGTGACATCCAGCCTACCAGCCGAAACATCCGCAGCCCATTTCTACGGACGGCACGCACACACTCAGCCGTCTGACCTGGGTTGGTGCTTGCTCTACTCTCATCAATCTGTAAGTGTAAACTTCAAGCAAGAAGAAACTTTAATCATAAACATTCATTGGTCCTCCGGCTTACTGTCTAACTACTTACTTGTTAAACTAATCAATATTTCAAGCATTAAATTTAATTTATTCACAAGTGCATTGCCTTTCATTTGCCCCTAAGAAACAATCCCCTGAAACCTGATCTGAGCCTGTATGTAGTCGCTTCGCAGAACGGACCTCACACCGCGCTGCATCCACTACAGTTCGAGGTGGCAAAAACTCCCTACACAGTCCTGACCGGCGCGGCGCGTCGCCCACGGAGCCCTTGCGATAACCTCCATTTCCTGTGGCACAATCCAAGAAGGCACGATCAACTTACAGGAGGATAAAACATTACTAATAATTCTTGGAATCGCCAGAAACAAGACTTGCAGACGGAAGTTTGCATCGTGTTAAGGCTAAATGTACCGAAAAAAACTTGTAGGAAAATTCAATAGATCGCAGCACCATCAGCAGGAATTTACTTTACCGATAACGTCTGAACAAATGATCCGATTTTCGATCTCTAAACGGCATTTGACTCCTGTTTATAATAGAATTTACGCTACGAAGCCCTTTTTCCAAAAAAACTAGCAGAAACTCGATTTTTAAAATTTTTCTCGTACTTCCGGGAACAATTTCAAAAATGTGGGCTTATAGCGCGATGGCGACACGCTTCCAGAATCCAACGCCGTGTCAAACATGCAAATCGGATAAATAGGAGCGACGGTAAGTGAAATTTCGAAAAAAACACCTCACCCCACTCCCCCTTCCCTTTCCCCTTCCACGCCGCCGGGACATCCGCCCGTTGTGGGCCGGGCGGCGCGGCGAAGCCGGCACGGGGCGAGCCAGCGCGGCGACGGGCTCGAAACGGGCACGATGCAACAAATTCTCTACTCACTACAAATGGTACAGCATTTGGTGTAAAACTAAATATTTGCCTGCAAATATCAACATAAATTAGACAATTATAACTCCTTTTCATACAGCTCCATTAGGTCACAACAATGACACTAATTCACAGATATTCGCGGAGCGCAAATGTGAATTCCATTGTTGCAGACCCTGCATTGTCGCTATTCTGAGAGCTATTAATTCTTTTTACTTATTTCAAATATTTCAAAATAAACAATTTCTAAAATATTAATGTGTAAGTCTATAACAAAGTTCGAATGTAAGAAACGAAGAAAGAATAATATACAAAATTGCACCATTCTAATTTACGACGCATCCAGCTGTCCGAAGCGTAGTAAATTTACAGCGGCCTATTACGTTTCTCACAAAATTAAAGAAAAACTACTCGTATTTTGAAAAAATTAAGCATGACCGTATTAATTTATTTATTTATTTGTCAAAAAACAGAAACAGAATGGCACAGACTTTCCCGTATTAGTTTTCTATTTTCCTGGGTCTTCGCTAGCTATTCGGAATTGCCACATACTCTTTCTTGCCAGCTACCATCTATCATCGCCGAAAGTACATTTTTTTGTCATTTTCTTAATTTTTCGGTTTCCTATTGGTAGAACAGAAACATTAATTTTAGAATATTAAAGAACACAAAAACCTAGCCGTAAATGGCAATTTTCTTTAAAAATTATGTGCCGTTTTAAGAGAAAATGGCGTTTTAGCACTACTAAAAATGCGAAATTTGAAGCTCATTTTCACAGAACATTTTTGAGTTTTCAAAATACTTTATTTGAAGTTATTTGAAGCACTTACACTCACAAATATAATCATCTTTACAAATTGCGGATAATGTGCATATTAAAGATGTGAGAGATCTTTCAAAAAATTTACATTTATATAATTTTTGAAAAAAAACAAAAAAAACTCAAATAAACTTCACGCTATACTAATGAGTGTAATTAGCACCATCCGTTACAAAAGTTTCAAGAAAAAAATTGCAGCCATATACGAGAAAATGACGTTTGAGCATTTCTGAAAATGCCGAAATTTGAGTTACTTTTCACAGAAACCGGTAGTGTTTTCGAGAAACTTACTTGACATTATTTAAAGCATATATACTCGTAAATATAATAATGTAAAAAAATCGCCGATAATGTAAATATTAACGACGTGAGAGACAAGTAAAAATTTTACATTTTGGTAATTTTTGAAAAAACCAACCGATAGACCAAAATGGCTTTTAGGTTATTGATAGAGTACATTTACCACTATCTCTACCAAAAGTTTAAAGAAAAAATTTGGAGCTATTTTTGAGAAAATCTTGTTTTTGTAATTTTTTAAAATTGCACATATTGCACGCAATATTGCACGAAAACTACCAAAATTGTGAAAAACATTTACATGACTTTTATTAAAGAACTCAATATGCAGAACAATTTTATTTGAAGAAAAAATCTCTATCTTCAATTTTGTAGTTGGAGAAAGACGCCGAAAAAAATTCAAACTTTCACAATTTTCGAAAATTCAGAGCTGTACGGAAAATCGGACCTATGCCATGTTAAAAAGTGTATTTTCCTCTATTCATGCAAGAAATTTAAAGAAAAAATTTGGAGCCGTTTTTGAGAAAATGTTGAAAATCCCCGGGGGGCTTTATATAAAGTACCCCCAAATTTTGAAGAATCTTTTTCAAAATCACAAAGCTTCGACTAGAATCAGATCGACTGGGGAATATCAATTTTGAAGAAAATCGACCGAACGGTTTAGGCGCTAGCGTTGACCACAGACGGACAGACGGACGGAATGCCGTCAATCGATTTTTAAGTATAAAGAAGCAACAAATCATGGATTTTGACCACACCACGAGATAGAGGATTTTTTTTCTTAATTTAGCAACTGGTTTTATCCACTTATTCGTTTTCACGGCCCGGCAATTAATTTTTTCCGCCGAAAACTGGCCATTTTTTTCGCGCAGCATTACATAAACTTTCCCTATACTACGTATATCACTCCGTGTATACGTACGTATACGGGAAAGTAAAAATGAACTAATTGCGTAAATATCACCCATATTCCATCTCCTCACATCGTATTTTAGATATATTTTACTTCTAAGATCTTCCATTACCATTTCACTACCGGAAAGAACAAGCAGAGATAACGCAAGAGCTCTTTTATCCTACGATTTGATTGATCATTTCAAAACGGCGTTTGTCACCTTGACAGAATTCACCTGGTTAATTCCCTCTTCCAAGAAAAACAGCCGAATCGAATTTTTAAAATGTTTTTATACTTGCGGACATATTTGAAAAAGTGGTAAAATAGCGCGCTGGTGAGATGCACCCTGAATCTAACGCCATATCATACACTGAAATCGGATAAATAGACTTCTCTAGTCATGTAAAAAATCTTCAGTATCGTCAAAATTCTGTTTCGCGGTACTGGTTGATGATCTCATGGCTAAAGTCCGGATCTAATGTGATTACATATGTTTTGTCTACTGTTCTCATTTTGTAATCTTGGCGAACTGTTGCAATCCTAACAAAATATTTAAATTTTTCGTTACAAATTTTATACTGTATTACTATTTTACATATTTTGCTGATCATTTAATATCTGCTTAACAGTATATTATTATTTATTAATTATTAAGATATTTTCACAAATCTACCAAATTTTCTTGGAATTATTTCCGAAAATATATTTAATTAATTTTGAAAAATAGTTTTTATTTAAATGTGTGTTTATATTTTAGCAATGAGCGTATTTTGTCTAATACTAATTCAGAATTGCTGACATTCCTATGTGCTGCACACATCAAGATTTCGAACAGAGTGCTTCAAAGATTTTCTGTTCGTCTCTGAGTTTTCTACGTGCATCTCTTTGTTTTCATTGCTGATAGAGAGAATAAAAAAAACAGTAGGCAGAAAAAGTAGTTACTTTTAAATTCGATATAATTAATATTTTATTAATGGAATTTCAAATTGTGAACATTTATTTTACTTTATCTCTCTTCTCAATCTTCATACGAAGAGAAAGTTATATCGTGCGCAGGAAAACTCTCAAAGCCGAGTCCTGGTAATGAAAATGTGGATAAATCCTGTTGTTGTATAGCAAATTACTTCCTGTAACTCGTGGTGTAGCCAGAATCCATGTTTTGTGGGTCCTTAATACCGAAAAATTGATTGACGGAAAAACGTCCGTCAGTCTCTCTGGTGTATGTGAACAACATTAGCGTTTACACTGCGTACAAATTTTTCCAAACTGGAAAAAAAACCGCTGTCGATCTACTGTCAGTCGAAGCTCTGCAATTTTCAAAAACGTGCATTACTTTTTGGAGATACATTACACAAATCCGCCCGGATATTTTAAGTAATTGCTCAAATATGGCTCCAAATTTTTTCTTTATATTTCTCGTAAAAATGGAATAAAATACACATGGCTTAGGTCCGATTTCACTGATAACTGAATTTTCGAAAATTGCAAAAGATTGAATTTTTTCGGCGTTTCCTACAATTACAATATTGACGATAGAGACTTTTCCTTTCTAAGAAATTTGTTGTACATAACTTGTTCTTTCATTAAGGTCATGAATTTTTTTAAAACAATTTTTGTAGTTTTGGCGCAATCTTGTGTGCAATATATGCAACTTTAAACGATAACAAAGCAAGGTGTTTTCAAAATCGGCTCCATTTTTTTCCTTTAAACTATTGGTAGGGATATTGCGAAATGTACTTTAAGAGATGACATAAACGCTATTTTGCTCTATTCTTTTGTTTTTGCGAAAATAACACAAATGAAACTTTTTGAATAGCCTGTCACGTCGTTTATATTTACATTATCGGCGATTTGTTCACATTATTAGATTTATGAGCACACGTGCTTTAAATTATATCATTTAAAGTTTTTCGAAAACTAAATTTTTTTTTTGAAATGAACTCGAAATTTCGCATTTTCAGAAACGCTCAAACGGCAATTTTTTCTGAAAAAGGTTCCAAATTTTTCGTTCAAAGTTTTTGTACTTATAGTGCGAAATGCACTGTCTAAGGAAACAAAAAGGTTTTGTTGTATTATTTTGTTGTTGTTTTTCTTCAAAATTTACACAAATGTATTTTTAAATATTTCGCATGCCTTGTATGCACATTTGCAGCGATTCATAAACATTATTGCATTTGTGAATGGAAGAGCTTAAAATATCTTAAAATAAATTTAAAAAAAAAACTCAAAGATTCCTGTGAAAAAGGGCTTCATATTTCGCATTGACACAGATGCTTAAACACCCTTTTCTTAAAAACGGTTTCAAGTTTATGAATGAAAATTGTTGTAAAGGACAAGATTTCAGTCTTCTTTAATATTCTAAAAGCAATATTTTGAATCTACCATTAGGAAACCGAAAAATTGAAAAAACCTAAAAATATGTTGGGTGCTTTAAATGGCTGGTGGCAAGATGGGGCAAGGCCATAAATCTAGCCCATGCCAACAAAATAGTAAATTTTACTACGACAAAGTCCGAATAGCTGGCTGAGACTATAGGAAATTGAAAACTAATACGGGAAAATCTGTGCCATTATGTAGCACCACTAGTTACTTTCTCGTGTTAGTTACACAAAGTTATGTAATGCTGCGGAAAATCTATTTCGAGATTATAACGGAAGTACTCGTTTTGGGGTCCCCTGATACCGAAAGGGTGTGTGTGTGTTTTGACTTTTTAACGTCCGTTCGTCCGTCCATCTGTCTGTGTCTGCCTGTCTGGGCGTATGTGAACACCACTAGCGCCTAAACTATGTGTAGAATTTTTGCTCAACTGAATCTGGTCTGAGTCGAAGTTCTGCGATTTTTAAAAACATTCATTAATTTTTGGAGATACTTTATATTAAGCCCCAGGGACATTTTCAACATTTTCTCAAAAATGTCAACCAGGATAGGTGGCTCAGTGCATCAACTGATGTCACTGCAATGCCTCTGACCGAGAGGTGCTAGGATCAAGTCCCGATTGTGGCAGAATTTTCAACACTAGCTTGTCAGTTAGATGTAGAATTCAACCGATGTCTGGAGGAAAATTCTAGCGACCGGCTGCTCTGATTGGAAGTTTTCCGTGGTTTCTCCGATCAACATCAAACGAATGCCGGAGCAATACCCTAACAAACGTACCGCGCGCGATATTTCCTTCCTCTTCCTTGTCCTATCTTCATTCACACACACACTAACTTGCACAACACTACCATATATGCTGGGAGACCAATGGGAGGATTGGAATTTGTCCCGGCTGTGGGCCGTGCACTGCTGGTGGGAGAGATACCTTGTTAAGAAAGAACCCGGCAAGCCGACAGGTAAATCGGTCGGTGATTTAGAGCTTGTCCTGGCTGGGGTGGTGCCCCGCTGGTGGCAGATACCTGTTTGGGAAGCCTCGCTAGTGGACGGAAGGTCGGCGCCGGATCTCGCCATCGGCATAGCGGGCAACATCTCTTCCACCTCACGATGAAATAATGCATGTGCATTGCACTTACGGGACTAATGACCACAGTAGTTGACGGACCCGAAATCACTAACAATCAAAAATTACTCCAAATGCTTTCCTTAAATTAATTGTAAGAATAAAGTAAAATACACTAAAGGTGGCATAGCTCTTATTTTCATTGCTGACTGATTTTGGGAAAATTGCAAAAGTTCGAATTTTTTTTCGGCGTCTTCCTACAACTACAAAATTGAAGATAGAGATTTTCTCTTAAAATTATATTTGTTCTCCATACTTAGTTCTTTCAATAAGGTCATGCACATTTTTTTGAAATTTTTAGTAGTTTTCGCGCAATATTGAGTGCAATTTGTGCAATTTTTAAAAATTACAAGAACAAGATTTTCTCAAAATCGACTTCAACTTTTTTCCTGAAACTTCTGGAAAGGATAGTACCTGATGTACTCTGAGATGACATAAACGCCATATTGCTCTATTCCTTTGTTTTTTTTTTCAAAAATTACAAAAATGTAATTCTTTGACTAGCCTTTCATTTCGTAAATATTTTCATTAACGGCAATTTGTTCATATTAGGGAGCTTTTGCCACCTCGAACGTTAAGTACTATCGATCTTTTGCGCATGCGCAGATGCACCAAAGTGATGCGAAACTTGCACTGCGAATGAGCAGAAGATCGATAGTATGTAACGTTCGAGGGTGCAAAAACTCCCTACTATTACATTTACGAGTACATGTGCTTTACATTATGTCTTAAAAGTTCCTCGACAACTCAGATGTTTTCTGTGAAAATGAACTGAAACTTCCGAATTTGCACAAATGCTCAAACGCCATGTTCTCAAATTGCTACTTCAAACTTTTCGTACGAATGCTACTTGCATTCTTTGAGTTGACATAAAATGAATTTGGCTGTATTTTTTTGATTTTTCAGAAAATAAATAAATGTATTTTTTAAGTGTCTCTCACGCCATTAATGTTCACATTTCCAGACATTTTTTACATTATTATATTTGTGAGTAGAAGTGCTTTAAATGTCACCAAATGAAGTTGTTCGAAAACTCGAAAGATTCTTGTGAAAATTCCGATGCTTCCATTTTCGCATTTACGCTTAAATGCCATTTTCTTAAGAGCGGTTCCAAATTTATCAATGAAAATTCCTATATAGGACGAAGTTTTACTCTTCTTTAATATCCTAAAAGTAATATTTCGTATCTAGCATTAAGAAGCTGAAAAATGAGAAAAGTTCAAAAAATGTATTTTGGGCGGCGATAGATGTCAGCAAGATGTCAAAAGATGGGGAAAGATGGTAAAACTGACCCAGACCAAAGAAATTAGAATACTTTACTATGAGAAAGTATGTGCAATTTGTCCTAAAGTACGAAAACGTTTTAAAAATTCGATTCGGCTGTTTTACTTGGAAGAGGGAATTAACCAGGTGAATTCTATCAAGGTGACAAACGCCGTTTTGAAATGATAAATCGAGTCGTAGGATAAAAGAGCTCTTGCGTTATCTCTGCTTGTTCTTTCCGGTAGTGAAATGGTAATGGAAGATCTTAGAAGTAAAATATATCTAAAATACGATGTGAGGAGATGGAATATGGGTGATATTTACGCAATTAGTTCATTTTTTTTTTAATCAGCACCAAAGCGGGATCGGTGTTTTCAGTGATACCTCAGACATTCTTATGATGGTATTCGAAGGAAGATGGAATATGTGAATAAGATAATAGTTTTATACTACTATTAAAGATGATAAGAGACCGTTTGCCCCTATTACAGCATCACTAGTTTCATATTTGGGTTAAAAATATCTTGGGATGCGAAGTGACGGAAGCATCAACGAAGTGACAGGGTGTCTGGCTTGCTGCCCCCGAAAGTTCAGCCAAGAGCCCGTCGCCGCGCCGGCTCGCCCGTGCCGGCTTCGCCGCGCCGCCCGGCCCACAACGGGCGGATGTCCCGGCGGCGTGGAAGGGGAAAGGGAAGGGGGAGTGGGGTGAGGTGTTTTTCGAAATTTCACTTACCGTCGCTCCTATTTATCCGATTTGCATGTTTGACACGGCGTTGGATTCTGGAAGCGTGTCGCCATCGCGCTATAAGCCCACATTTTTGAAATTGTTCCCGGAAGTACGAGAAAAATTTTAAAAATCGAGTTTCTGCTAGTTATTTTGGAAAAAGGGCTTCGTAGCGTAAATTCTATTATAAACAGGAGTCAAATGCCGGTTTCAGATCGAAAATCGGACCATTTGTTCAGACGTTATCGGTAAAGTAAAACTCACTAAACTTGGTGCTGCCACGTGGTGGCGACAAATTGAACTAGTGTCGGTACATTTAGCCTTAAGCCTTGGTGTACCGTAAGATTAATACTAATAGGATTGCCGCGAAAGTTGATATCTAAAATAGTACAAAATTTGCATTCAGAACAAAGGCAAAAATCAAAAGTTTCGAGAAAGAAAACTAAGGAGACAAGATGCGAAATTGATCCAAGTAATTTGGACCACAAAGCATCCCGTGAATGAGAAAAATGCTAGAAAAGAGCAGATGCAAATCTCATTCATAATTTGTTTGTAAAGATTGTATGTACAAATTATTCTAAACTTCACACATACATTCTCCAATTAATATTCATCATGTATTCATATTTATGCATTTCTTCTGCATTGTCGGAAAGAAAAATTATAACTTATGAATGAACAAATGTTTGATTAATTTTATAAACTTATATCAATTTTAAATAAAAAACCGGATAAATGAAGTTCAGGCTGTAACTTTCATTTACATATAAAAATATACTAGTTCGTAATGTTACAAATTCTCTACGCAACGAAACTTTCTCGGAGGTTCACTACCTCCCAGGCCACCCGTTACCCTCGACGCGACCTCTCGCGGGTTAAAGCAAATTATTTAAAAAATCTCAAAAACGTTCAATTTTTTCCTAATTTTTTTTAAATCGAGTGAAGTTCACTGATAAATGGCGCAGGTCTCATTTTCGATGAATTCTCTGTATTTTCGAAAATGGCAAAAAAGTTAACATTTCAAGGGCACAATATTGATGATAGAATTTTTTTTCCTTAATGAAATTTGTTTTTAATAATAGCTCAAAGGAATGTAAATGAAGGTTTCTGAATAGTCTAAACTTGCGAATGCAAATATTCAACATTTTTTAAATCGTAGGAAGGTTGAGATTAGTTATGATGCTGGTGGTGGGGGGATAATGGCGTGCTAACGCTAACAACCCGGATTTGAGCGCGTAGAAATATATACTACCAGGGGCGGCTCGTCCTAAAGGGCCACAGGGACCGGGCCCCACCAAGATTTAATAAAGCAAAAAAATGTTATTTATCTTCATCGTAATCTCTTTGTGATAATTGTAGTACTATATTGGAATTATTTGTGAAGATCGACAACTCATTCCCAGTACTTGTTCCAAGTGGCAAAAACAAAAATTGGGGATCATAGTTACTAGCCGCTCTCCAAGATAGCGTTAGTAGCGCTCAAGGGGCCCGGCCTGGGTGGACCCCATAGCAGTAACTTCACTCCGTTTACAAGGTCAGCGCCCTTCCTTACTGGGCGCGAGCACTGCTTGCTAATTTTAGCAGTCCGAGGGGCCCGCACCAGCGGGCCCTTCTCAGAGGAACGGCAGGCTGAGCGCGCGGTTTTCAAAGTGCACGTGAAAGTTCTGCGCGCTATAAGATGAACACAGTGGATTCGTTACACCGTTTTCAGTTTTCTTCACTGAGACTTGAAGGAAAAAGTGATATTAAACTGTTAAGAGCACATCAACCGAGTGACTTTTCTTTTACACAAGTTGATGGGAAGAAAAAATGAACATTCTGTAACTGAACATTCTGTAACAGAAAAAAACTATGGTTCACTGTGAGTGAAGAAAAACAAAGCTTATTTTGCTTTTTTGTTTATTATTTGGTGGTGAGGGGTTATGGACGACAGTAGGCTGTAAGGATTTTTTATTTATTTATGTCAAAAACAGTTAAAAACTGCGTGTGATGAGCTATGGGGAGAAGTGAATTTTGTGCACGTTTTCATAATTCTGTGGTCTCTATCCTAAACCATATTCTAGTTGAATTTTGAATACAGAAAAGAGAGTTTTTTTTCGAGTTTTGTTGACAAAATATTCGCTCCTATATAATAAAATATATTTTCAAAGGTAAATTAGCTATAAATTCCTGCCCAGAACCCTCATGTTCTTCATGAAAGAATAATACTTTTTGCCGCGATAATATGAAAAACGATAATTTGAATAACTATATTTCCCACTGAAATTCAGAAGACGTGCACAAATAATGAAGTTACATTTATGTCCAGAAGCAAAACAAGGGATCATCTCAGCATTTGCTCAAGGATCAGGGAAACTGGACGAAAAACCTGATCGAGATGGCTGAAACATTTGAGGATCTGAAACATTTGAGGGAAATGATAAAGAAACACGAAGAAACGCACGAAGCAACACGAACAAGTTGCATTTAAAAAACGCTTGTAAATTTAAAACTTTTCGAACCTTGAACATTGTTGTACATGTTGATTCGGCGGTCAAAATTTCAATCTAGAAACATAATTAACAAGTCGCAAAAAATAAACTATTTTAGGTAGAGAGATTAAGTGTTTATAATTCTGTGGTACTCATGAGAACTAGCATTGAGAGAGCATGATGAATCTGAAGATTCAAAAAACCGTGCAAGTTTTTAGACTTATCGTTATTCGGCAATCTACATAGTGTGTTAAATGAACATTTAAACATTTTTCTGTTTATAAATATAACTCACACGACGTAGAACGAGCTGCTAGATTCTATGTATGAAGTGTATTTGGACGAAGTGAAGAGAGACATAGATGTAGCAGATTTATTTCTCTGCTGGCCGATTTAAACAACTGACATAACACGACGAAGTCAATTTGTCTTAATTTTACGATATGTTCCCCTTTCGAACTCTCAGCATTCAGAAAGAAAAGCAACGGCATTGACGTAATTTTACAAAAATCATTTGTTTCCGTTTACGTACCAATATTTGATTAAACATCTTAATAAAAATTCCTACTTCTGTTTTTATGGAAAACGTGTAGATTTAAATGTTTAATTAATTAACTGATAATTAATATGATTAAATGACAATTATTTAATTAAATACGATTGATTATGAGATATTAGTGATTTTGCGCCTGGCCCCACCAAGAAAAAATGTCACGAGCCACTACTGTATACTACGCTTTGTTATTCACCGCAACGATTGATCGAAAAGTAAACGGCAGCCTCTCGAAATGTAGAAGTCCACAAAATGTCACGCACACTCTATATACTCTCATTTTCGCGCGCGCCCGTGAACTGGAAACGGGTCGCAATTCATGCTGACGTGCGCGCTCTTCCATGTTTCCTGGGCCTTCAGCATGACACCGCTGACGCAACGCATTGTTCCAGGAACAGTTCGAGGCAGATCGACAGACGTTATCGGAACGCTGCCGTCTCCATGCCTTAGTTCAGGTCTGCTTTTGTCCCCGATCTTCAGCTTTAAAATATTCTGAAACAATATCTCAAATGTTCACACATCGGGATCACTTGAAGTTTCATATTTATTTCAAAAGTATTAAAACGTGTTCCGTATATTGTGTATTTCAAGCTATTTGTACGTTATAAACCGGGAGAGGTGCTCAGGCATCAACTGATGTCTCTGCAGTGCCTCTGGCC
>JAHLJT010002693.1:0-17333 GCA_031308135.1 Acheta domesticus
ATTTCTACCCAGATATCTAGCTGGTGTCGAAATCCACCACAGATGGGACCCGAACCTCTAGAGGAGTAGAGAGTGAAGCTGAAGATGACCACCATAGGAAGATAACTTCTTGGCTGTCCGGGAGAAGCTGCGCACGTGGCTGAGAGGCCGACGTTTCACCTGTCAGTCGCAGACTCCTCAGGGCAGTGGACACAGCGGCGCTACGCCTCCGGTGTTTTATACTACCCTGCCTGGGCGCTCGGGAGGAGCAGGTGCGCCGTGATTCGCGGAGAGGTCCCTCTGATTGGCTGGCGTCTGGGAGATAGTTAAACGAGCCGAAATTGTCTGGTCGAAGTGCATCGAGAGGCAGGGAGAGGGAAGTCGAGTTGAAGGGCGTTGGTTGGAGGGTGTAACAACAGCAGAAGCGCAACGGAGGGCGCGCGTGAGCGGGGGTGGGGAGGGGGTGGGGCGGGCGCCGAACACGCTCCACTGCGCCGCGAGCGCCTCGCAAACGCCTGCTCCGGAAATGTTCGCTGGAGCGCGGAAGGGCGGCCGGCGGCGGCGTTTCGGAGAGGCGCCCGCCCACACTCACACCTGCCATCGATCTTCCCACCCTGCTCGCCCGCGCCCTCCACGTAAACCCCACATCACTATGCTCCTCAAAGCCAATTACGTTCTAACTCCGCCAGGTGCTCCTCAGCAGTGTTGACCGAACGGTAATAGTGTGGGGTCACGATAGTGAATTTTTGATACTAGCTATTGAGCTGTAACGCATCGAGTTAGATGTCTCCTTTCGGATGAGGGCGCTGATTGTATATGATCCCCCACTACGCCTGGGTACGGAGTTCGAGATTTCCATGACCGCCTGCCAACGGTGTGTATGAACGTGCCGACTTGTCATTCATCTTTTACTGTCTCTTCTAATGTAATCACTGCCTTTGTCTTGCACAGAGGAGTTTTTTAAAGATATAATGATTTCATCTGTTCCCCTTTCCATATTATTATGTTTTTGCATTATTTTCTACGACATTTTGTTTACAGTATAAAATTATACCTTTATGGAAAATTTGTTTCCAACATCAGTTGCATTGTTATTTTTGTTTGATATTCTGTAGGTATTTTAGAAGTTGCATTTATACATTTTTAAACAAATAAGCACGTTTCATTAACACTTCTTCTAACTTTCCTTCTTAATGGAAAGGATAGACAAATGGATAGGGAAAGGTTTGGGTTTAACATGGAAGAGTTATCGCCGGGTACGCTAGTATTCTCTATTTACAAAACAGAGTAAAGAATTAGGCCTAAGCCAGAAATTCCCGCCGAGGCACAATACATACAACGAACAATACGCCGACCGAAGCCACAGTATACTGAGTGACAGGGCTGAAGAGCTTGAGTAAATTTGAAGATCAGTTATTTTCGCTGGCTACGTCTTTCCATTCATAAGGTGTCGCAGATGAGGGACAGGCTGCCGGTGTGTTTAATTATTCCCACATGCGCAGTCGGGGAAATCTTTGCAAGTTGTTCACCTGCAGGTCGAATTCCATCACTGTCTGAAGGAAATTCTAGAGGGTGACACCACTGTTTTGTAGTTTTCCGTTGTTTCTCCAGGTGACTGGCGGAGCAGTACCTTAAACGGCTCACGGACCACTCACGAGCTTTCGCCACCCACCCCTTCGTTATAAAGTGGCTTCTGTCCACAAGTATACACCAATCAGTGTGGTGTATCTAAAAAATGTATCGCTTTTTCTATCCGATTTATTCTACCGCTCCTCCCTCTTACCGTTCAATAATAACTGTGACTCATCTATCATAAGAGGCGGTGTGTTTCGATCTCTCTGTTGATGTGCAATAAACGCTTATGTACTATAATATAACTTTCTATAATATAACTTTCTTTATTTTAACATGCTTTCAGTTATTTTCAATATTTGGTCTATTTTGGAACTCTGTTGGAGAGATACTTACAAAAACTTAATTTTTAGTAACAAGATCTCTTATGTTTTAAAGGAAAGTAAAAAATATTTGAAATTATGTTATCAACTTTGAAGACAACTATTTCAAACAATTATATTTTCCTCGTGTTTAAAATCTCTCCACTGACATAACAGAATTATTCATCATTGACATTCAGGTAGAAATAAAATCAATGTAGATGTGTGTTCTGATGCGATTGGAGAATTAATAGAAGACGGAATGATCAAAGTAGATTAATCCTCACTAAAAGCAAATCAAACACAACTCAATCAATTTCGTTAAGATAATGGAGAATATTTTTTCTCAAAATTAGTATACAAACTCGTCTGTGGATAATTTTACTTTAAAAAACCCGACCATTGTTTATCATAAGCATTGCACTCATTCTTCACAAACATCTCTTTCAATACGAATTCACTTAAGTGAGTAATTTTGGTAATATATTTTATTGGTCTATTTTTTGAAAACATGAAATATGGTTAGAGAGCAGTCAGTAGCTACTTGGCAGATCGGGAGTGTGCTGTGTCCTAGGCACAGGTGCAAACGTTTTAGCCGCCATTCTGCAACCTTCTTCAGGGCGAAATGTGGGGAGGTGGTCAGTGCACGAGTTGATATAAGGTGAGATTTACCCTCCATCTATCTCCGCGCATTTCGTCTTGAGAAGGTCGCAGACTAGCGCCGAAACGTTGTCACCTGTGCCTAGGGTGCGGCGTCTCTCAGACTGCCAAGTATCTATTGAGGTGTGATACTTCCTTCGAAATGGTACTTTGTATTCATCAATACGTCTCGCATTAAAATATTTCACTTCAAAGAAAATAATGTCTGGTATACGGAAACAATTGCTTTGGTTTTGCTATTTGAAACATTTCAATGAGAAACCCATAAAACCAACATTTTATTGCTGTAATGTTTTTATTCAATTTCGGAATTAATGTAATTCCCGAAGATATTATATTTGTCCCACGTGAAAAAGTTTCAATTTCAATCAAAAAAATTCCAATAAACTTCGTGTCACTTAGGTTATAATAAAAAGTCCTTTATGGCACAATGTATGCTGGATCTACATTGACAAATCATTTTTGACAGATTCGAAAATAATGTTGAAACGTTTGTTTCAACACATAGCTTTTTTAATTTAGGTTACCCCTCAGTTGCGTGCAGTGAGGTTTCAAAACAATGTTTATAAATTGTCTGGTTTGAGAGTTTAAAGAGATGTCATCACATCTGAGAGGAGAGTAAGTAAGCAAACGCACCGTGAAATTAAATTAATCCTCTGTGCAGCCATTGTTCAAGGGAGGTGGAGCTGATACTAGCTTGGAGCACCTGGATGATACGGCGAGCAAGCTGTCAGTCAGTGCCTAGAGAGCGAGTAGCTGGGCCCTCATGTCCGCAGCTTGTCAATCCCTCCCCTCCCCTCCCCCCCCTCTCCTCTCCTGCACAGCGAGGCGGTGGTCCCGCGTTGACCGTGGGATGAGGCAGGGAGATTAGTGTTATCAACTCTGCAGACCTACACGTGATAAGATACGACGGACGATTCGCTCGCGTGCCTCTAGACAGAACCTGTCTTCAAAATTCTCTACGAGGGCAAGGTCAAATCGACAATATTATTAAGTATTAATTAAGTTAAGGAAGACAACTGGTTAGTGATAAATTAATTCGAAATCTTACAAAACAACGTACGTCAATTTATGCGTACATTGAAAGTTAGTAATAGGGCTTATTTGAAAAAAATATTTAATTTCGTAGGAAATATGGTAGCTTACTCTAAAATAGCTTCAATATTCTCTTAATTACGCTCTTGCTCAAAATACTGTTAACGACCTACTTTTGAAATAGCATTATTTTCTACAGAACACTCCAAAAATTGAAACAATGTACGTTTGTAGCAATAAATGTGCGCAGATAAATTTCTTTCCCCACACGTCATATACAGTTTTTACTGTTTTTTTGACTAAATAAATAACAAAATACTAAAAAAATAACTCAATAATTTAATAAAAGCAGTTTTCAAAAATACTGCAATAGCATAGTATACACACAGAACAACAGTCCTTTACATGACAAGAATATAAAACAACGTTGCTGTTATATAACGGAACAAGTAAATAGCAAATATTTAATGGTTGGCGGCCTCTTCGTTGCAGCCTTGTTGTCACATAACGTGAGCTGTATGAAAATTAGAGGTATAACACAATCCAATCCAAACTAACTCATTGTTTTTATATTTTTTCCGGGTCCCTGGGTGCCTAACAAAAACCACACACACCCCTCACAAGGTCGGAGGCTGCATAGTTTTGTTTCAATTTCTGTGCAAATTAGAAATTAATAATGCAGGTAGTGTATGCATCAATATCTACCCATTTATTTCTAAATAATGGTAAAATTTTATAATAACGCTGAAACTAATTCTGAAATAAGCTATAATTTTGGAAACATCAATATTCAAATATATATTTCATACGATGTAATTTAATTGTATTTTATTATTTACATTTCTAAAATTTGTGATGCCAAAGTAAGTAATTTAGTAAGAGAAGATAAATTTATACACGTGGTCCAGATTAAATGTTACAAACTTCTAGGCCATTGAGAGGTAGGCAGGTTCACGAAATCCGAGGGAACGACCTACTCACTGTCGATGATAGTATTGAGCACTCCGCCCTTATGTTTAACCGCGCGAAATCGTGCATCGCCATGACCAGTCTTCAAGGCTTGAAGAAAAGTTTGTAGTGATGACCAATGAAGTCAAACGCAAAGAATCGCGAACAAATTTTATGGAAATGAGATTACGGTCAAATTGTCTGAAATTTAGTATGTTGTTCCTAAGAACATTCTGATCAGAAGTCGTTATGGCCATTAAGCAAAAAAAGTTGTGCTTTTTTATCTAATGTACATTTTAAAATGGTGATCATATCGAGTTTTTGGATGATAGAAAGGCACATATGTGTTTTAAAAGCGTTTTCAAATTAAACAACCTGACTTGTCTAGACTTGTGAATTACGGCATTCAATTTTCCGAGAAGTAACTTACTTTAAATGTACTGTTATTGCATTGTGAAATTTATATTAAGATAAAACTGTGAGAATCAGGGTTTCTCTCGTTTTTTGCAACAACACAAAGTTTCAGATATTTATATCTTACAACAACGACAACGAAAATCTGCAAGGAGATGAATATCTCGACCGGGAATTCATTAATGGCTATTATTGCACTTGCAAATCAAGAGCCAGAACACGTGGGAGTTTGTGCTCATGTCGCTAGTGTTTTATCATACTTAGTATATGCTAGGCATCAGCAAAATATTCGATATCCAAATACTGCACTGTCAGATAACGTTTTAGACGCAGCACACAGACCAGTTCCAGTCGATTTGAATGATAGAGATATCAAAAACGTTGAAGTAGAGAAATGAAATGTAAAAGAACTTCGACGAACGTAAGAGGCAAAAGGACTCACGATAATTGAGCACCCCGATAGTGAGAGGCAAAGGGAGTTACGGTAATTTTTCATCCTCCCGTGTAAGGCAAGGAGACCTACGGTGATCAAGTACCTCAACGTGGAAGACAAGGGGGCTCATAGTAATGAAGCACCGTGACTCACGGAAAATGAAATAACATAATTAATAAGTCTAAAAAGTGAGGTAGTTCCATTTGAATATTCTTTTAGTGCACATACTCGTATGTGCGTTTCTATTATCCGACAGATCGATATGATCTCCTTTTTAAAATGTACATTAGATCAAAAAGAACAATATTTCTTTACTTAACGGCCATAACGACTTTTGATCAATATGATCTAAGGAACAACATACTAAATTTTAAGACAATTTGACCGAAGCTTCATTTCCTTAAGATTTGTGCGGGGTTCCTTGCCAGGGGGCAGGCAGTCCCATGAGAGTGTATGCATTTACCAAACATTAGTGCAAGGTAAGTTGCCTACCAATTAGGAGGCGGAATGTGCCAAATGTCACATGTGTTACGTGTCTTCGTTATATGAGATTTTCCGCAGGTTTATTGACAAAAAGTGATTATTTTTGACAAAAACGTCACCGCCGGGGAGCGTGGGGCGCCCGTTCCCTATACATTTTGTGGTTTATAGGTGTGTTGGAGGGGACTCCCCATAGCATATACTGTGTCTCCCCCTCCATGAATTGGTGCTAGTGACGCCGTCAATGACCACCTGCATGCCCTGGAGGTTGGTCTCGTTTATTCTGAAGCGTCTGTATAATAAAATGTTCAAGATATACATCATTAATATTATTTTAGCTGCCTTACTGATACTTCAATAGTTTCAAGAAAGAATAATTTGAAATGTATTTCAATGTATAACTTCAAACTGAACTTCTGACAATTTCTTAATTCGAAGCGATATGCACATTTTTAAATATTTAAAATATTATCTTATTCAGGTAAATATTTAATGTTTTCTTTGTTCATTAAAATAATTTTCTTTAAAAATGGAAAAACGTAAGAGCGTGATGCGTGAGCTTTCACTTTTCCCTTATCTTTTGACACTCATAATTTTACCATGGATATAAAGATTTCAAAAAAACATCACAAGAAATAAAAATATTTAATTGGGTTCTATTTGGCCAGTTCAAATTTTAAGGTAACCCCTGATTAGTAATTAATAATTTCATCGATACCAGGATGGATCAACTGCTCTTTTGTTCTTGTGGAACTTCACAATAACACTTGAGAGCAGAGTGGAATTTCAGCATAAGCGGAGTCATTACCTCTTGAAGGATTTCGTCGGTTGGGGGGGGGGGGAGTTAGTAGTTAGTAGTCAAGAGTTAATACAATGATACCACAGCTCAATAAATCTTGCACAGATTGCATTTCTTCCCACCATAAGTAAATTTTTTTAACCCTGCGGTACACGTAGGTAGTGTGTAGTTCGTAAGTGTTGTGTACATTTTTGCTAGAGAGGTGGCCGTGATCTTGCCCCACTGGATGGCGAGATCCGACGCCGATCGGCTAACGCTTTTCCCCTAACAAGGTAACTCCCACCAGCGGGGCACCGGCCCAGCCCGGACAAGTTCTAAGCTCCCGACCGGTCTCCCGGCATGTGTGATAGTGTACTGCATGCAAGTGTACGTGTGTGTAAGGAGCGAGGATAGGACAAGTAATGGGAAGGAAAGGCCGCGTGTGGACCGTTCAGTACGGTGATGCTCCGGCATTCGCCTGGTACTGATCAGAGAAATCACGGAAAACTACCGATCGGACCAGCCGGCCGCTAGAATTCTCCTCCAGATAGCGACAGAACTCGATCTAGCTGTCTGGCTAGTGTCGCTAAGTCACTTCATTAAGGGACGAACAATTCAGTCATCTGAAAGCTGGACCGTGTGTGCCGAGGCTGTTATGTTAACTGTTATGTTATAGCTATTAACATACTTAGAAATGTTATGAGTGTTATTACTGCCGAGGCCAAAAGTTAAGAATCGAGGCAGAGCGTAGTGGAGCCGAGATTTTTAATTTGGACGAGTCAGTAATAACACTGTAACATTTCGTGGTATGCTCGGCGTTTTCTTGGTCACGTTTTCTCGGCGTTTGCTTGCAATGTATCTATTTCAACACTACATTCGCATACCATGGCTCGAAGATGGACGCGGAAACATTTGTCTCTTCCGCAAGAAATTTTAGATCCCTCTGCGGAAGTCACACGGAATTTAATTCCAGAAAAATTCAAAGGACGATACAAAA
This sequence comes from Acheta domesticus, assembly GCA_031308135.1. Taxonomy (NCBI): domain Eukaryota; kingdom Metazoa; phylum Arthropoda; class Insecta; order Orthoptera; family Gryllidae; genus Acheta; species Acheta domesticus. The sequence continues at coordinate 7,659 of JAHLJT010002693.1, forward strand.
AGGCATACCAAGAATTTAAAGCTTGGGAAACGCAGCTTCGTGTCAACGTGACATTCACAATATTGCAGGAGTGCCAAAAATTATAGGCACCTATCTTGGTCTTCCAGATCCTGAAAAAAAACACCGGTCACTGTTTAAGAACTTCGGCTACGGCATTGGCCGATGCAGATTCATGAACCTCGGTTACAGATTTGAAATGTTTCATGGGTGTCGGAGATCTACCGTAGGCGAATCCTATGTTCAGGGGTCCGTGGTAAACAATGTGAAAATGGAAACAAAAAAATGACTATCGGCGAGGAAGGTAGCCTGTCGAATTCCAGTGGCGACACCACATCGTCAATAAATATTATGGGAGAAGATTTTCATTTCATGGAATGACATGAAAATGATGCTAATTTACCCAATGTTCTAATTGCACAATCAATAATATTACAATTAACAATGATCATTCTCCAAAATATTGAGTTACTTTTATTCCTATTTGTCTTCTAAATTGCCGTATTGTTTTTTCGTAATGAAGTTAGCTTGCGATGAATCGGTGATTGTTTATTTACGTTGCTAAGGATGTTAAAACCCGTTGCTACGGATGTTAAATTTCTTAATACACAGGTAGGTACAAGTGTCCTTAACAAACCCGAAGGGTTGCAAGTTAACAAGGGTTAAAGACGCATGTGACGGATAAAATGAATAAATAAAATGAGCGAATGCAGCGGGCGGCGCCGCTGCGCAGAGCGCGGTGAGTCACATGCGCTCCTGACACTCGCCAGGCGGAGGCCGGGCACGTCCTCCCAGCCCACCCACCGCCGCTTGGGGGCGTCGCTGCGCGATCAACACAAGAAACGCAGCGCACCTTGCACGCGAGGCGAGACGCATCGCGGCGTGCAAAGCGAACTGGACATGACAACTCGCAACCGATGCGACGTTAACACAAGGGCATTTGACTCTAACGGCGATACTTTACACAATTTTGTGGATATTATTGATAGCACGCGTTTCTCAACAATGGAATTCACGTCATATCAGCCAACTTCATTCTAATAACACTGTTCTGTCCCGAGATTTCAGATACATAATTCTACCATTTGGTTTGCTTGTGGCTGTGTTGCAGGAGGATACACAAAGTAAAGAAATGTCCACTCTTGTATGTATCAAAAATGTACACATGGGGTGGCGTAAAATTTACGTGTGTACCGCTAAAAATACACACTTTAGTCTAAGTATTTAAAGCAGGAATGCGAAAAAGTAATAGATTCATCGTAAATTTCCTCTATATGAATTTATCATTTTTATTCTTTATGAATTATAAGTTTGGAGCATTCATACGGCAGCATTCAAGTTCTGGATATACGTAAAATGTTTTTTTTCTATCGATAATTTTTATAGTGAAACAGTTAATCAATATTTGCAATCACATTGCCACTTTGCTTTGGTATTAACTTCGACACTAGAAAATATTAACCTTGAAATCGATAATCTTTGTGGAATCACGCTTTTTCGCGGGCAATCGATTCCATTTTCCATTTGGCATATTAACACCTTGAGGTGCAACATTCCGACAATCCAATCCAGGGCGCTTCGTATCTACTCGTATATACTGATCAACTTAAATGAAGCATCCAACATACAAGAGCAATAGAAACACATAAAATTTAAAGAATTATTAACACTTCTTCCCTTTTTTATCATTCTGTTAACTTTGTAACATAAAAAGCATCAATAAATCTTACTAGCCACTTTTTAACCCTGAAATCAGATTCATCTTACGAAAATAGGTTGTATAAAAGGTTGTAGAGAGAGATGTAGAATACAATTGATGATTTCAATAAAATTACATAAGTATGCGCATAGTAATGATTACGCAAAATACTGAGAAACAAGTGTTTTTCGATTAATTCAATAATATTAATTGGCAAGTCATTCATAACAGGAAGGGAATATTACCAGGCGTCATGAAGCAAAAGCTTAAAAATGTTTAGGAGTATACCTTCATGTTGCGATATGCACTGTTGAAGGAATCTTCTATTCATACAAGACTCATAGACAGAACATCACATTATATCTAAAAGAGATATTTTGGAGGGAAAGTTCCTTCCATTTCTTTAATGACGATATGTTGATTACGTTCAATTACCTTCAATACTAGATGTACCGGGTTACAAAACAGGTAGCTACAAGGGCAATTGCTTTAAGTTTTTTTACTCATCGAATATTTCTAATATTATATCTTGTATTCAGGTAAAAAAATGTGCAGATCACCTGAAAAAGGAAACAAAAGAGCTTTTGAAGTGTAGTGAAAGTAGTGTTTAAAATGAATTTATGGAATAATAGAAATTTATGAAATTCGAAATGAATAAATATTTATTTATGAAATTCGAAATGAATAAATATGAAATCCTTTAATCGAAGGAATTATCATTATTTATAAAGGAATACGGACACTCATTTGAAATAATTATTATAAAAATACTCCGATAGTCCGTAGGCCTAATGCTAATTATTTATAATAAACAAGGTAATTCGTATTTATGACACTTCAATACGTAATGTACGTGAACGCTATGAGAAATGAGCCGAACTTAATTTTGAGTAGTACCCGGGCTGATGATAATATCTGGATATAGATGATTGACATCGCTTATCCTCCAAAGTGTTCAATGTGAAAACAAAGAAGCTGATCTTACACATGAAGAGATAATGATCTTCCCTGATTTTAAAGCAATTTTATTCCTTAAGATGAGCATTAGGGATAGATAAAAAGTGATGCCTCTAATACGTGAGGCGAGTGAAACAATTAGGGAGAGATAACTTCTCACCCGCGAAAAACACTATCTCTCCGTTACACCCGTTCTTACGTTAGGTCAGAAAAATGAATTCTTGCACTCTCTTGATTATATAAATGGATTGGATTTTAGTTTGCTACGAGTTCCTTACAAATGCGAGACTCCAGTTTCAGTCAGTAATGAAATCAGCATCAACACATTTAATTTAAGAGAGTGGGTAGATCGTTCGTTCAAATTGAAACGCAACAGAAGAAGATACTTGGCAAACAATACAATCAACAAATCGAACAAAACGGCCAAGATTTCAGATCCTCTAATTTAAAAAAATTAGAAAGTTATTGAAAACATTGAGTAATGACCTACGCTCCACATCATTAACAGATTATGCGAGTACAAATCTTGAACTGAAATAAACGAGGTAGAAGTATGCAAAAACAGATTAGCATACAGTGAAACCCCTCTTCACGACCACCCCGTCAACGCAGCCACCACTCTTCTCGACAATTTTTGTCGGGACGGAATGTTTCTCCGTTCAACCTAAGCTTTGAAATCCTCTTTATGCCGACCACCCCTGTTCTCGACCAACCACCATCAATTCCTCTACAAAATCACCCTTTTTCTCCCTTAAGGCAACCACTTTTAACTAAGTTTGCAGTCATGTTTTTCAACGCCTTACGTCGTTTTATGCTAGCTGCAACTTGCGGTCTTGGTGGCAACCGGCAATAATATACGCTGTTTCTCACGTGTAGGGCTGTCATTTCTACCCCTCCCTTTTATTCTTAGAATGGTGTTGGAGGCAGGGTCGGCGATTTCTCCTTCAGTTTGCAATACAATCCATCGCTGAACGTTTTTTTTTGCTCTGGAGTTTTGTCCTGATTGTGAAGGGAGTGCAATAGGGAAGTCTGTTTTCCTAGGTAATACCACAAGTGCTCCAGAAATTGCCGTTCGCGAAACGAGGAAGGGATTTATCTTAGAATTTCACGAGTGGCATTTCATAGGACTATCCTACGAATGAAATTATGACCAACAGAGTTCCAAAATGCGCCAATTTGGAAAATAACTAGAAGAATATTAAAATCAAAGAAGTTATGTTGTAGTACATATCGGTTTATTGCATATCAACACAAAGATCCATACAGACCGCCTTCTAAGATAGATGAATCGCAACTTATTATTGAACGGTAAGAGGGAGGAGCGGTAAGAAAAATCGGATAGAAAAAGCGATGAACTTTAAGATACACTGCCCTGATGGTGGCCTTTTATATGTATAGTTAAACACTATTTGTTTTAGTTTCACGAGTAGAATAGTTATTATAATTTTCATTTCATCCACGCAAATTTCAAATATCAATCGTAAAGAGAAACTCACAATCCTTTCTCTCGAGACTCGTTTATCAGTGACAAGGGAAAGCGAAAAGGGTAAGTCACAGCGATAGTTAGCTAAGGTGTTTAATTGTGGCTAAGGACAGATACAGTCAATGCTAGCAATTCGGGAACGCTACTCGAAAGATTGGGAAGAAAACATCAATAAGACTCTAAGAAGAGACGTTGGCAGCCTTACGAAAGCATAGTGTTATTTTTGTGGTTTAATCGCGTTCCTTCAAAGGGTTTCCCTCTAAATGGGCCATTATTACAAGGAAAAGGTCTTTAAATCGCATCGGACCGTCGAAAAATTTAAGGCCAACAATGGATGGTTGGGCAGAGTTCATGTTCGCCACAACATTGTTGTCTGAAGTGTTAGTGGCGAAAAAAGTGAAGTCAATGAAAATCCAATCACCGGCGCAATCGCGAAATTCCGATAACCACCATGTGACACCAAAGGATACCCGCCACGTGACACCTATAACATACATGAAACGGGCCTTCTTTTGAAAGCAATACCGGACAGAACGCTTGCAGTGAAAGGAGACAAAGTAAGGGTGATAAATTAGCAATGTAGAGACTAACAATTGCGTTGTGTGCCAATATGTGGGGGGAAAAGGAGCAACCTATTGTAATCCACACATCACTGCGTCCACGTTGCTTTAAACATGACGACACTTCGTTGAGAAACATATTGTGTAGCACCAATGAAACCAAACCAAACCAAACCAAAACAAAACATGGATTACATGCAAAATTTGTCCGTCATAACTGCACAAACTGAATAGGAAAATGCAACAAGCAAACAGGAACTCCCATTTTACTCCAATTTTCGGCTTTCTCATATAGTTACATTTCTGCTCTCTTGAGTCGAGACTAGCTTTATGGTACCGCTCCATCCTCTTCCCAGCTGCTAACTACCGGCGCCTAAAAGTATATTCTTCAACGAGCGTAGAATGATAGATATTATTCATGAGTGTCGGAATTTCTAGGTGTTAATAATAGCCATTCAACAAGAGTAGAAGACTATACTTTCTCTACGACTTTGAAATTGATGCTTTAAAAATACTAAATGAAAACGTTTGAAAGGTTTAATTGTTTGAAATAATGTTACATTCATTGTAACAATTGGTAATATTTATAATCGAGAGAGTTCACTCTTGATTTGAGCCGATGTCATTTAAAATAAGTAGATTTACTAGTAGAACAAGAAATGAGTATTTTGAATGATAGCTATTTTATGTTCAATTGATTGCAGTATAGTGTTTGCGGTAGACATTTTGTTTGACGTAGAATCATCCGCATTACCTTCTGCTACCACATAACCTTCCTAACAATCATAAACTCGCATACTGTTTCGCGGGACGTGCCACGGCAGAGTGCGCACAGCTGTTCATACTTGCCCATTGTATCCTATGACCCATCACGGTTCCATTGGTCTCGGTGAGGGGATCACGTTCCTCAATTACACAGTTTCCTGACAGGCCGAGATTATTCTCTTTCTCTTACTCGACGTATACTACACCGTATACACTAACGTAAAAGAAAAAGGAAAATATGGTACCGTTTCGATTCAATATTTTATGTATTTTTCAATGTCCTGATTCCAGAATATTTTATTGCGTTCAGAATATTTTATTGCGTTCAGAATATTTTAAGTGTTTGTTATTTTCGAAAATTCAGATATTGTAACTGCACTCTCGACACTTTTTACACGCATACTTTGCTCTCTTAGCAAAAAATTACAGAAAAATGTTCAGACGTTTTCAGCAAATTTTTGGGGAAGTTTTGGTGATTCATGTAAAGGATTTCAAAATTAAAAGATTAATTTCTAATTTGTAGGACATTATACAGCCAGATAAATTGGGAAATATTAGTTATGTAGAAAATCCTGTGCATGTTTTAAGTGCTAGCTTGTGTTGCTTACTAGCGAAAGGCAAATGACTTGAAAAAAAGGAGAAAAATAATCTTTCTGGAATCTATCTGGAATCCCTGATAAAAGCATTGCAGTTAAAATCTTGACATCGATAATTAGCATCATTACATTATTATATCTATACTTCGTATAAAACTGCAAATGCTAGATATACGTGAAACAAAATGTCGTTTAAAACAATATTGTGTGTTAATGGTGTAGTTAATACGTTCCCCGAACATGATCCCATTTCACACTAATTCGATTGGATTCGAAATAGTTCATTTAAAATGCAGCCACTCATCAATATTACACTACGACAACTAGACCATATTATATTATTCATTCAATATTCCACGTCTTCCACGTGTCCACTGAAACATTTGATCTTCTGAAAATAAACACGTGGTTTATCCAAACTTCTTCCCTTGGTAACCGATTTGAAATCCTCATCTATTGCTGTATGCTGTATTGCTGAATAGATGAAGATTCAGTGCATTTAGCACTGTATATACAAAAGGTTTCTTAAAAATTTGCCATTTTTGAGAAATTCTTGTTTTCAATTTTTTATAATGCTCATCGCTCAAAATCGCGCAAAAATACCAGAATTTAAAAGATTGTACATTACATTGATTAAAGTTCTAATTATCGAGAACAAATTTCACTTGAAGAAAAATACTATCTTCAATAACGCTAACGAGGTTTTGAAAAAAATTAAACTTCGAAAATTTACAGGTCAGCGTGTACATTTGACGTTGTATTTATGACTGTAATTCACTAGATTCTTACAAGAACTTTAAAGAAAAAAGGGTCCCCCCCGATAAGATAGTAAAAAGTTCCCCTCAACCAAATTACATATGAGTGGTTACACTATAATTCTAACATAAAAATAATATTTTTGAAAGGTTTCTTAGCCTCCGTCCAACCACCCACACCCCTGTACAGTCAAAAACGTGTTTTTTTAATTTCAATTTTTTTCGACAACTGAACACTATTTTATCAGACTGAAAAAAATATGATAAATAAGAACACAACTTGGTCTATCAGAAAATATTTTTCAATTTTTTCTCAGGCCCAAATTCAAACACAAAAAAATATTTTCGAAAAACAATATCAAGAAATATTTTTTACTGTGTCTTAGAAGCCTGGAACAGGCTCGAAAAAAATATCAAAGGTTCCTCTTAAAACACAAATTATTGTGTATTTTTTAAGATTTTTTGATTGCTGGGCTGCAGTTAAAAAATAAAAACCATTTTCCCGCCTTTAAAACACCTGGACTTTCAATATACTTTGAAAATGACTGCAACGGTTCTGTGCATTTATTTTAGTGTTTATTATACATTTGTATAGACTGTTGTAGCACCCAATAAAGTTTTGATTTTGGAATATACTTACAAAGTATCATTTTTAAAGCTTTCTAATCGGTTGCACAAGTAATCGTACGCTACGGAAAGACGATAGTTTTGGCAATTTATAAGAAACAATCGACACAAAACCTTGTAAGTGTGATACTGGTGGATAAAGAATTACACCCCATCCTACATCAAACAGATTTTAGAAGAAAAAATAGAAGTTTGCAGATTATGATATACAAAAAAAGATTATTGCAACACACATTATAATGGCAAATAACTCGGAAACGATGCTTTCTAGGCCTTTTAAACAAGGTTTGCTTGTCCATAGCCCGCTAGTATGCTTTAAAAGCCTCGGCGCTTTGCCCCTCTCCTTGTTATAGCTAAAAGTTCCGCTACTGACCGCTGGCGCGCTGCTCGTCGACCATTCCTCGATCTGCTGCTGCATGCAAAAATACGGAGATACGCATTACAAACACAGAACTTTTCGATTTACAGGCTTTGAATTCAAGTATTTAGGCATCTCCATTACTTCTTTAGTAACAGCAGCAATGTTCTTCACGACCTCTGATAAAAAAAAAGTGTTCAGAAATTCTGTCAATGATCGTTATTAAACCTGCGCTCTCGTCACATGCAAGGAAACTGTTTCTTTGCAAAGCTGGCTTAATATATTTTTGAAAGTTTCTTTTCACAACAAACCTTGGAAGTTGTGGTACAGCTTTCACAATAAATTGCTCTACCACATATAACCTGCAGTGTTATTTAAAGATGAGAATGATTTGTTTATTAATTTAATAACCACCCATGTAAATTATCTTCACATTCTAAATAAATATTCATATACATTCTTGATGTTTCTGAACGTTAATAAAATATGTAACCCTTACTTCGGCAACCTAACAATTCAGTTTATTCTCAAAATTCGATACAAACTTGAAAAAACACTCACAAATAGCACAAACAATTTTTGTTTACGTTCAATAAAAACATACTGGCTCCATGTACTGGGAATGATCGTTTGAGACAGCTTCGGATATTTCTCGTATTGTAACACTTGTCAATCAAAAAGTGACACATTTTCTCACAAACGTCATTGGATATCACGAGATGTCTGTTTGTTGATTTTTATTTCTGATATGTGATTTATTGTTCTATCATTGTTGTGGAATTTGGAAGCGGACTACGCAAAGGATTAGAAATAATGTCTACATTGTACTTTAGTTGCTCTTATTGAAAATCTCTAGTTTTTTCTTGTACCTCCATGAGAGCGCCAATATGAATTTCGCTAGTCGAAAGTAATTTTATGACTATCTCTAGGTGAGAACGTTTTTACCAGGGCAATTGTGATTTGGACTACTTTTTTTGAGTGAACTTTCCCGAGTATTATTTACAACAGCGTCAGCATTTATTTATAACAGCGCCCGTCGTCCGTTTTATAACTAGTTTCTTCCAGTTATTTAGCGATTATTTTTTCACGAATACTTCTATTTTAAATTTTTACTTTTTGAGCGTGTAATATATATTAAAGAATAAATGCAGTTTGAAAATATAAAAATAGATAGTATAAAAACTGATAAAATAATAGTTTTCTATTTTCTTCGTTTTCATCCATTGTCTTTAAAAACCTTAAAGACATTATGTGCATTATAGTTTTCTTTAAATACCTAAATATACAAGTAAATATCAGAAATAATTAAGAATAAATATTGTATTTTATATGTCAAGAAAAATCAGTACTGGCTCACTAACCAAGTAGATTTCACGCATGCTATGTATCTGAGGGTTAATTTGAAGCATTCACTCCACAATTTCTTTTAAGCAAACTGCACAGTGAAATATAATTTCAGTATTGTTTAATATTACCACCAACACGAGTTTGCAATGCCTCATATCACAGTAAGTGACCAAAATCGTCCGAATGAACGAGACCACAGAATTATGAAAACGTGCACAAAATTCACTTCTCCCCATAGCTCGTCATACGCAGTTTTTAACTGTTTTTGACGTAAATAAATAAATAAATAAATAAATAAATAAATGCGGGCATTTCCCTATGCATTAAAACGGCCCGAAGGTCTCGCGAATGGTCGGCGACCAGCGCTCCAGCGGCCACAATGTAAAACTTCGTCCGTTCGCTTACTTCCATAAGGATCGGCGAAGTGCCGCGGCTAGCGGGCTATGGCCTGTCTCATGGGGACACGACTCTTTTTTTTTTTTGAGAACAAGTAAATTCTAACAGACGACGTGTTTTGGGGGACTGGTAGAT